>CM061047.1:17826167-18036144 GCA_030762985.1 Adelphocoris suturalis
AACACACAAATATGACCTAGAAAAAAACATATATTCAAGCCTCGAAGGAATGCTGTACTCACCTCATGGTGCCGCGGTGTATTATATGGGTATAACACGTAAAAGTAATAAATATCCATTCTCCTACACCCCTCTGCTACGCCCCTGGTCACTCCAGCCACCACAAGGTGCCGCGGCGCCTCCTCTCACTCCACCCCCCGCTCACCACCCACCGTGACCCCCTGCTAAGCGCCAGGCGTGCGTCTAACACATATAACACTCAAAGCCTCAAAAAAGCACTTTTTCGCCCCGTTTTTTGGCCCATAGCATCTATGCGAGTAAAGCGATCGGGATGGTAAAACGTTAGGAAAACTAGACCCCAAATGGAGTCTATGTGCGAAAGAACGGGTTTTTTAATAAATTCTTAGGCCTTTTATGGCCCGAACGGCGGACAGCGAACGGCGGACGGACATTTCAAATATGGATTCTACGCACCTTGAAACGTAAAGTGACAAAGTTTGATGGGGGGTTATAAAAATGTTTTGCTACACGATCACATAGGCTTATTATTGGAAATAATAAACCAAAAATTGAAAACGTCAATTTTTTGAGTTACCATAGTCTTTTTCCGGACCAGCAATATTGCTCACTTGCAGCGACCAATTGAATACGGTGATATTGATTAAAAGCGTATCATACAGTTTTAAGTTCTGGCTTCATTTTGGTGACTTATTTTCTCAGCTGAAGCAAGTAGTAGCCTCTCTTTTTACTCACAAAGTCCGAATAGTCCTGATTAACACCGAAATACGTTCCTCTCGGTTGATTGGTCTTATTTAATATGCTCGTGACATCATCTATCCGTGCCATCTTTACAAGCAACGGATAGTTGCTCCCCTGCCAAGTAGCACAAACTCATCAATTGACGGTGAAAGAATGAACGAATGAATGATAACACACACACACATATATATATATATATATATATATATATATATATATATATATATATATATATATATATATATATATATACTCGGCCCTTCGGGCCTCGCTAATATTAATTGCTATGCAATTCTTAGGCCGACCCCCAATAATTTTTTTAAAATGTCCACTTTTTTTGTGTAACGTTTTTTGTCCCGAGATGGGAAGCGAGAGTCGTGGGTTCGAATCCCCGCCAGGCATGAAAAATTTTTTTTTTTTTTCCCCCCGTGGGACAAAGGTTGTGGGTTCGAATCCCGGCCAGGCCTGAATTTTTTTTTTTTTTTTTTTTTTTTTTTTTCTCGTGAGACGAAGGTTGTGGGTTCGAATCCCGGCCAGGCCTGAAAAATTTTTTTTTTTTTTTCGTGAGACGAATTGCATAGCAAATTATCCTCGTTTTCTACACAGTAGAAAAGAGAAAAGATCCGGCGAGGCGCGAAGCGCCGAGTATAGATTAGGGGGGTCCAGGGGGCGAAGCCCCCCTGGCGGGGTCAAGGGGCGGAGCCCCTTGCGAGGCCCGAAGGGCCGAGTATATATATATATATATATATCAGTTGACATTTATCACAATAACATGACACAGGCTATGGTATGATTACCTTCAGCCGGAGTTCGCTGAATACTTGGATGTTATAAATTAAGATATTTTAGAGTCTACAGGTTAATTTTACTGTATTCATACTACATTATTAATTAATAGCTTCAAGTTCTATATTATATTATTCTCTGCAGCCATTATTATATTGTTTTGGATGAATCAATCTTGTTGGTTGTATGTATTGTTTAGTTTGTTCATTCATTATTTATCACTATCTATCTACCATTTAGTATTTTATATACACATATTTTGCTTCCGAGACTGCAAGGCAGCGGAAGCTTTGTTTTCACTTTCGAAATGAAAAAAATTTTTTGCTCCAAAATCAAAATTTCCACTCGCATTTTGCGTTTCAGAGCCTCCTGAACAAATTTGGTTCCGTGTCTGTCTGTCTGTCTGTCCGTCCACATTTCCTTGTAACAGCCATAACTTCCACAATTTTGATCCGATTTTAACCAAATTTTCAGGGATCGTGCGGGTTAAGCTCTAGATGGTCTCCTATCAACTTCATCGAATCAACGGTAGCTTCTGCGCAGTCGCTAACGTGAATTCCTTGTGACGGTCATAACTCGGTCAATGTTGAACGGATTTCGATCAGATTTTCAGGGATGTTGTGGGTAAGGTCCCTTGAGGTCCCATAAGACAATCATCATAATTGCATTAGCGGTACGCTCTGCGCATGCGTGAACGAAATATTCTTGTTACGGTCCTTGCAACAGCCGTAATTTCAGGGACCATGCGGACTACATCCTGGATGGTCCCATATTAAAATCAAAATTTTCCTTATTAATTTCATTTATTATATGTACCATTCAGCTTCCAATTTCCCACCTTATTAATTCCCTGATGCCAGAACCGGTCGTTTCTAGTTTTCTGGAATTTAATGGAGACGTACTGTGAAGGTCACGAGGAAGCTCATGTGCCATTTCCTTGGTAGTGTTTTTTTTGTTAAATTGGGCACGCACTAGCACCATTCTAATTATAATTAAATTCTGTTATTAGAAAGCGATGATACGCCCATGCTGCTTTCACAAATCTACATAAATTACCCCATCCCCTCCATCCAGCATGGCTATTAGATCGATTCTGGCAAGGGCAATGCTTTCCTGTAACACGACAATATTGGGCTTCTGGCCAAGAAGAGCTCCGTGTCTTCTTTCTCGTTCATATTGCATAGTGCACGATTGTAAATCGTGTTTTCCATCCAAGGAACATAGTTCAGGTGGTACGATTCTCCACAACATTTAGAGAGTTTTTGGCGACTTCAACTTAACGTCACCCGTTACCGTAGTCTTGAGGGAGCAAACGAAGATGCTAACCCAAATAGAACCGGGAGAACGGTTGCCTTAATTTTGATGTCACGTTAACGGTGGTTGGGTAACGCGATATTTTCCCCCCAGCTGTCTTGTTGTCTACTGGTTGACTAATCAATTTCTTCATTTCGAAATGAAACGCTAATTTTCAATCCTGAATTCGAATTTCATGTTAGTTTCAATACAAATACGGGCTAATTTCTCATTTTTAGTTTTCAATTCGTAAACAAGGGATGGATAGTAAGCCTCAAGTGTGGAACACCGCGGTTTAGTAGCACTTATAGGTCATTAGTCGTTACGAACTTCATGTTTTATGGGTTTTCCGCTGGGCAAATTATCAACAAGTATGAAAACTTATTTATCTCTATGACAATGAAACAGGATTTTACCTGACAAAATCATCAGTGGAGGCAGCACTTCACGCAAAGTTCACGAGAAAATCGCTGAGAGTTCAGGTAAACTAAGAACAATACTGCGAAGAAGAAGTTTTCTCAGTTCAGTTTTCTCATCTAATATATGTGAAATAATAATAGAAACAAGGCTCTAATCGACCAAATAGAGCCTGAGCGCAAAAGAACGGAACTTTTCGATCGAGTTGAAGGCTAGTAAAGCTGGACAGCGGAGGCGGTCTTCAGATGGCACATTCGGTTTCTACGCGACTTGAAACGTAAAATAACTAAGTTTGAGGGGTGTTCAAAAACCTGCCCTCTACATCAACATAATTAGTTGGTAATGAGGCATTTGAAAAGAAAACCTATTATATTTATTCCAGCAGTATTCGAGTAATTTTGAGGTGAGCAGTAGGGTTACATTTACAGGAAGGTTAGGCTGGTGTGTACCTTTAGGTCCCCAAACGGGTGACGTTAAATGAGCCATTCTAACGTACGACGTTGCTAACGTCCCCTCAAGGTCACGTACTCTTGGGTACGTTAGGGTGACGTTAAGGGTACGTTAGTGGTCACCAAAAACTCTCTATTTTAATTCACACGTAACTCATTCGATGTCCATTCCACCCAAGAGGACGTTGATATCGTGCCTTAGGTCCCTATACAGAGCGTGGTACTGTCCTCGTCCTTGCTGGCTCAGTTCCAATAAAGCTTTACTGTAATAACAGTAACAAAGTCATTGTTTGTTATTGGTGATGGAATTATTTTTCCTACGTAACTCGTTATTTTTCGTGGTAATACACAACATTTTTTCACCAACTCCCATTTTGAAATGGGTTTCCACAACTTCGTCATGAGTGATTTATTTCTTAGAAAATTTTTAGGATAAAATGAAGCACCTACCAATGCTTCACTAGTCCAATGGACCATAGTCAATGAAATTTTTCACACAGTGCTAAAATTTCAAAACAATTTAACGTTATAATGTACAATAATTTACGAAAAAGTACTCTTATGATCATGCATATGACTGAAACTTTTTTTTCACTTATTAAACAAAGAATAAGAGATTTTGAAATTTTCGTTATTCGACATTTGCAGTACAAGCGAAATCTGTTTATTTTATGTTGGAAATACGCGAGAAAATACCTAAATAACATAAACATGAATATCATAACACATTATACAGAAATTGAATGTATGTTGAGAGAATAGTTTGAAGCTTCGCATTCTTTCCTTTCGTATTCCGGAGGTTTGGCTCTTCCTCGCAGAGAGTTGGGATCTGGTCTGACAACTGTCAGTGATGAGCGAGCGCCTTTATTACTGTAAGGTTACACACCAACACAACAGTCGAGTGTTGCGCTCGACATACACAGCCCCTGCAGATGAAGAAAAATCAATACTTTCTTCTATTTAGGTCATCAAAGCTGTAATGATGACCTGGTGACCGAGTGCTCTCTTCTCACTTACTAGACTGCAATTACACTATGAATTTTCTTGGGCAAATGGCAATGCTAAGGGCAAATGGCAATGCGTAATGACGACGATATGCACTACTGTAGCAATATAGGGAACAAGAAGTTTGTTCGAAAAAACAGCCCCGAATCAGATCGGAATTGATCCAGAACCAATGGAATTGAAAATGGCAGGGGATAGAGGCGTTCAGGACTTTTCGTTCCAACTCCAGTTGTCCGAAGGTTTTCGAACTAGGTATTTTGCGGGAGGTGGGAGTCTTAAATCTGTAATCTGTGATAAGCGTGAAAACGTCTACTGCGCATGTCTTGAACTAAAAGTTCTGGCAAAAATCTCAAAACACTTGAACTAGTTCCAAACGGTTCTGGACTCCTTCTCCGTACGAAGACCTTAAGGTTCCTGGACTCCTCAGAACTGGTCCCGAGTCACTCTGAACGGCCAAAACTGGGTGTTGTCAGTCCCGAACGGTTCGGGACTGCTTCTCTGGACAAAACTAAGGGCTCCCTGCCATTTGCAGATGATCTTAGCACTTAGGTCCGCATATATGCTGACCTACGGGGGAGCAACTTCCTGCTAGGAGCACAATATATAGCATTTCCAAGTCAAATTCAACCTTTTCCAAGTCAAATCCAACCTTTTCCAAGTCAAATTCAACCTTTTCCAAGTCAAATCCAACCTTTTCCAAGTCAAATTCAACCTTTTCCAAGTCAAATTCAACCTTTTCCAAGTCAAATTCAACCTTTTCCAAGTCAAATTCATCCTTTTCCAAGTCAAACCAACCTTTTCCAACTCAAATCCAACCTTTTCCAACTCAAATTCAACCTTTTCCAAGTCAAATTCAACCTTTTCCAACTCAAATTCAACCTTTTCCAAGTCAAATTCAACCTTTTCCAAAACAAATTCAACCTTTTCCAAGTCGAATTCAACCTTTTCCAAAACAAATTCAACCTTTTCACCATTATTAGGGAAATGACGAAAAATACGCACAAGCCCTAAATGTAGTACCAAATGCTTGTCTGTAATTGGGGACTGGGCTGAAAACAATACTCCAAACGCAGTAGGTAGGTACCTATACATGAAACAAAATCGTGTTTTATTAAAAAAGAAATCACAAAAATTACAAGTACCTACCTACTCGTATTTCACAAAAGACCTCTATTTTTTTTTTTTTTTTTTTTTTTTTTTTTTTTTTTTTTTTTTTTTTTTTTTTTTTAAAGTGAAAAAAATCGAAGATAGACTTTCTACAAGTAAGATTTTTAATTTTAAGACTTTTAAAATATTATTTATGTAAAGAAGAGAGAGGAGTTTTTCTTTCAAAGAAATATTGATTTTTTTTTAATTATATTTTTCGTTGATTCCTTTTTTAATAAAACATGATTTTGTCTTATGTATAGGTACCTAAGGCGTTTGGAGTATTGTTTTCAGCCCAGTCCCCAATCATAGACAAGCATTTGGTACTACATTTAGGGCTTGTGCGTATTTTTCGTCATTTCCCTAACAATGGTGAAAAGGTTGAATTTGACTTGGAAAAGGTTGAATTTGTTTTGGAAAAGGTAGAATTTGTTTTGGAAAAGGTTGAATTTGACTTGGAAAAGGTTGAACTTGTTTTGGAAAAGGTTGAATTTGAGTTGAAAAAGGTTGAATTTGACTTGGAAAAGGTTGAATTTGTTTTGGAAAAGGTAGAATTTGTTTTGGACAAGGTTGAATTTGACTTGGAAATGCTATATACAGACCTACCCAAGGGCACCTCCTTGCCTGGGTCCGCATATATGCACATGTGCGGTTGGTTTTTTTTTTTTTTTTTTTTTTTTTTTTTTTTTTTTTTAAGTTAGTACGTCATTTCATTCATTTTTTCTCAGTTCATTCATGGTTTCTTTGACTCAGAGTGGTAGATAAAAGGGTTGTTCACTTTTGTCAGTGTTTACATTAGACACCTGCCATCTACCACCCTTCCCCTTCCTGGCCTATTGTCCTCTCTTTGGAATATTATTGGGCACTATAGTTGCATTCAGCCTTTGATTGCGTAGACTTGTGTTCTCTTTGTTTCCTCTTTTTGCTAAATATGTCACTTAGAATTAGTAGGCGTGCATATACGGACAAAGAAATATAAGAAATGGCAAGCATACACAAAAAAAAGGTAGAGAATAAAAATAAACCTTGATATTTTAAAATTATCAGATAAAATTATACAAATTTAACGATCAATTTCACAAAATTTGGAGAAGTTTGGGCGAATTTTGAATATGTTATGGTTTTTAGAAGTCAAGCAAGTTAAACAAGTAGATCAGTGCTCACGAAAACGAAATTAAAAAATTTTTTGGACCACCCAAAGGGGCCCGGGGTTATTGGATGCTTTGGATCATTTTTCTCGAAAGAAGTAACCCACTCACCCCTAATTTTTTCCCACAATTTTTGAGATAGGTACCTATCGAAGTGAATCTTGGCGAGCGCTTATGGGGTGCCTGATACTAAGTTTTATGCAAATAAAAATCAGACAATAATCCAAAAATTTGTTGGACTACCCAAAAGGGGCCCAGGGTTATTGTATAATTAGGAAATAATTGTTCCATTTTTTGCCGAGTGACGCCTCATTTCAAAGATTTTTTAGAGCTGAACACGATGGTGAAGCCAGATTTGCGATATTTTATTCCGTTCTCAGATTAGAGCTGATGACCATGAAGAACACTTATAGAGCCGTTAACGTGACTCTTGAAGTGAATCACTGCTCAAAACTCAATTGTCACAGTAGATAATTTCCAAAATATAACATGAATTAAGAAGCAACGACCACTTACCTCTACATCATAAATATAAAAACGATTCAGCTGTGAAGAACACGAATCTTTAAAACGTGTAAAATGAAACTTGAAACGAAATCTTGAGAATGAAAAAGCTGAAATCTTCGATAAAATGTCGAAAGCAAAAACAAAAGAAGAAGAAATTCAAGAACGCTTGCATACGAGTCTGCCACACATTGGGACATTTTATGTCTTTAATTGAAGACAAGTTATGTGTTGCAGACTCGTATGCAAGCTCTACGAGCCACTCAGCTGATCCGGACCCTGGGCATCGTCAAGTAAATGTCCTAAAGAGACTAAATACGAAATTATAACTTCCTAGAGTGTAAAGCATAGAAATTACCTATTAAAATGATTTAACCATGGCTTCACAAATCAAACCGTTCTCGCAATATTTGGATCACCATCCACCATTTGGACCGTAATACGATGAAAATACATGTTTGTCCTTTTAGCGAATTTTTGAAGAAAATTAAGCTATTGCTCTCGCCTCAAAATTTGTAGAATGTGCATTGTTGAAAAAATTTTATGCAGAAATCCGTTTCAGGCTATTCTGAATCATATTCTGAAGTTTAACGCATTTTTTTTATGTATATATGTATGTATGTGTATATGAATGTATGTATGTGTCATTCCAGACAATAACTGTCCGTAAAATTCTGCTAGAAACTTCAATCAAATTTTAAAATGTTAAGGACACAAAACGAAAGTTCAAGTTCGTTGGCCAGCATGATCGGATTACATCTTCGGGTTGAAATTTTCAAAAATGTAGTTAACAATTTCAAAATAGCCTGTTTATTGCGATTTGTTGTGTGAAATAATTTTTTCAGCATCCTAGCATGTGGTATATTCGGAATCAGCGTTAAATTTCCTATAAGAATATGTATCAAGTTTTCAAAAATTTCAAAGTTGAAAAATCAGTCAAAAATCGAAATAATGCCGTTCGCTAGTTGTAAAAATCGGTAATATTTGCATGAAACATTGTCCAAATTCAGATTGAACTACTCTTATGGAAGTATCCCTGTATAAGCAATCCTAGAACCATGCTGTTTAAAACGTAGGTAGTAGGTGCTTGTTAAAAAAAAAAAAAAAAAAAATGTAATCACAACTGAAGAGTTTACTCTGTGAAATATTCCGTCCTCCGATTCTCTCGGTCGCTCTCTTTAATGTTTTACGCTCAACCGTTTTAGGACTTGATGTAGCTTTAATACTGACTGTGGCTTGAAAAGTATCAGCCATGAAATTATGAAGAAGTTCTATTTATGTACGTACTAGTATTAAATATTTTCAATTTCTTTCTTGTTGCTACGGAAAAGCCAAGTGACACTTCCCCATAATCTAGGCTGTCAATAGGTGCACAGAGTCTACAGTTTGTCTGTCAATTTCTTGCTGTAGGATACTAGATTCGAATGCAACTGACTTTATATCAGTCGCAATATAAAGCCTCATATCCGATTGGCTGTGGAAATACGTTTCTTTCATATGACGTCGGTATGTTATTTTCTTCTATGTCAAGATTTGATGATGTTATGATAGGATACTGTTAAGATTTCAACTGCCTTCAATACTGACCACATTGGACATCGAAATCTATTAATATTTACCTACATTTGTCTTTAAATCTACAAGATTAGTTTGATATTAATAAAGTATGAGTACCTCCTAATTATTTGATTCCATGTTTGTCTATCAAAATCATAATCTAAAATTTCTCTACACGATCAATAGCGACTGAAATGTCGAAGATTTCTTCAAAAATTCGCTCATGAGGTCATGCTGCATGACTGGATTTTATTTTTTATTTTTTTTTTATTATTATTATTATTTTATTAATTATTTTTTTTTTTCTTAGGTACGGAGTACTTTAAAGCAGAAAGCCACGGAGGGTTTGTTTGCCAAACCAGTGATAGGTACATACATACAGACTCTCTTACCGCCATGAATAGTAATGTAATTTCTTATTAGCAGGGATATTACATACGACTATGATATATACATGATCATCAACTTTTTTTTATCGTAAGTATTGACATAATACACTCTTGTGATGCAATTAAAGTATGGTTTTCCGAGGGGCCCAAACCAGTTGCGCCTTCAAAACCCAACGGGCCCAAAACCGTTGCGCTGCGGGCTCAAACCAGTCGTGATTTCAAACGTGCGGTGCCAAACCCGGACCGCCCGTTTGACGACAACAAGGAAAACTGATCCCTTAGTTCTTTTGGGGTGCGAATAACATTGTAGGTCTTCAATTCGAGGGGAAAATAAAATATTTCTCTAAAATAGAATGACTCGAAACTGGAAGTTCTTGCAACAACTTGGTAGCCCCATATAACCATTTCCAGGTCTCTCGCAGGGAAGGTAGCTACTCTGTCTTCATGTAAATTTCATTATTATTCCTCGAGACTCCGAATGATGGGGCGCAGAGGGTCGTTGTGCTGTTGAGTTAGTTGCCCAGGGACGCCAACACACTTCCCCCTTTCTCTCCTAATCACTTTTGCCAACCTAATTCCGGGAGCCATGTATTATGACCTCCCTTGATTAGAGGAGGAATATATAGCGCATCATTTACGAGAACGGTCAGTCCCAGCGGCCAACTCCGCACCGACGTTGTTCTGCAAGGCAGTTTTGCTTTCTACCCACCAGGAAAATAAGAATTCTTCGTAATCACTAATGAGAGTTGGAATATCATTTTTTGGTTTAAGCTCAAGGGAGAGATAGTTCCGAATAGCCGCTAACGTTTTTCGTTTTACATTAATTTTCTCCTGACCGTCCTGCATTGTGTAGCAAAGCAACTCATCCACTGCAAAAACTTCCAGAACTGCAAAGAAATAATAAGCTAATATTAAATTTTAGAAAAAAATCTTGGAAAGAAGAAGGTAGTTGCAACTGAACATGGAAAAAACATAATTTCCTAGCTGAATGTCATGAAAACAATTGGTAGTAGCAGTAGTAGTAGTAGTAAGTTGTTTATTGTATTGAATCAATGATTATTACAAAGAGCTCAGGTCCACTTACACTTTATCATTAGAAAAATATATAATCTCTATCTCTATCTCTATCTCTATTATTAATAAGAATGAAACTCCGTCTGTCTGTCTGTCTGTCTGTCTGTCGTGTCTATGCACGGCCAAACGGCTGAGTGGGCCGGATCTACGAGTGGGGGATCTTCTTGGGATTTTCCGATAGGGTGTATAAGCGAATTTAAAATTTTCTAATCCCACCCGAACCATGGGCCGTAGGGCGGGAGGGGGGTCGAAGTAATAATTAATGTGCGCTTTTTCCACTTCCCCGCTTCCCCTACCCCTCTAAACGGCCGTTGACAATTCCGGAAAAATACGGGTTTCGTAGGTTTTCCTACGAGGAAGACGACGGCGCGATCGGATCGCGAAAAAAGTATCGGGAAATGCGTTAAAAAAATGCGAGAGTACGGACCCGTTTTCTCGAAAAGTCCGCCGAAAAACTTGGTTTTTTCCGATTAAAATATACCCCATAAAGGTACGTTTTTCGGAACGGTTTTCGCGGGCGAAATACAGCTTTGGGTCCGCCGAATCTGAATCCGAAATCGGATATCGAAAAAAGTGACGTTAAGTTGGTCAAATCGCGAGCGGAAGCAAGGCGAATCGTTAAAATTACATTTTTAATCGACCCCGCCGCCCATTTCACAACGGAAGGGACTCGACTTCTACGCAATACCTTGCGAGCAGGCCAACGCACGCGCGCGTATAAGGATGGAACTTTCCCTTTCGAGCACCATTTCAACGGAATAAATAGGTACGGGTTTGTCCTACACATATACAGCAATGCCTTGCGAGCGAAGCGAGCAACATCCCCAAATAAACTTTTTTGTGGTTCCACGTAGTTTTATAAGATTTAATTTGTTTGTAAGAATTTCCAACAGAAAAAAACGTCTGCCAAGTTGGGTGGGCAGTATAACTTCCTCCAATATAACTTCCTCCTACAAATCGAGACCGCCGCCGTTTCACAATGTTGCTAACCAGAAGGGACTCGATGACTCATTTCAACAGAATAAATACGGGTTTTTTCCTACACATATACAGCAATACCTTGCGAGCGAAGCGAGCAACATCCTCTAATAAACCTTTCGTGGTTCCATGTAGTTTTATAAGATTTAATTTGTTTGTAAGAATTTCCAACAGAAAAAAACGTTTGCCAAGTTGGGTGGGCAGTATAACTTCCTCAAGAAAGCGAAGCGAGCAGCATACCCTACAGAAGTTAAACCTACCCTTAGAGATCTACCGTTTGCGAGCGAAGCGAGCAACATCCCCTACATGCCATACTTTGCGAGCGAAGCGAGCAACATTTTCTACATGCCAGACTTTGCGAGCGAAGCGAGCAACATTCCCTACATGCCAGACTTTGCGAGCGAAGCGAGCAATATTCCCTACATGCCACACTTTGCGAGCGAAGCGAGCAACTTAATGGGGGGTCCGGGGGGCTTGCCTCCCGGCTGGACGTGGAGGCGAGCGTAGCGAGCCGGAGCGGCTAGTTATTAATAAGAATGAAACTCCGTCTGTCTGTCTGTCTGTCTGTCTGTCTGTCTGTCTGTCGTGTCTATGCACGGCCAAACGGCTGAGTGGGGGGAGTGTACGAGTGGGGGGATCTTCTTGGGATTTTCCGATAGGGTGTATAAGCGAATTTAAAATTTTCTAATCCCACCCGAACCATGGGCCGTAGGGCGGGAGGGGGGTCGAAGTAAGAATTAATGTGCGCTTTTTGGACTTCCCCGCTTCCTCTACCCCTCTAAACGGCCGTCGACAATTCCGGAAAAATACGGGTTTCGTAGGTTTTCCTACGAGGAAGACGACGGCGCGATCGGATCGCGAAAAAAGTATCGGGAAATGCGTAAAAAAAATGCGAGAGTACGGACCCGTTTTCTCGAAAAGTCCGCTGAAAAACTTTTTTTTTTTTTTCGATTAAAATATACCCCATAAAGGTACGTTTTTCGGAACGGTTTTCGCGGGCGAAATACAGCTTTGGGTCCGCCGAATCTGAATCCGAAATCGGATATCGAAAAAAGTGACGTTAAGTTGGTCAAATTGCGAGCGGAAGCGAGCAAAGCGATTAAAATGATTGTGCCGTGGACGAGAGAAGGCTCAAGAATTGACGTGAAGGGTTCGATGTCACAATGTTGCGAGGCGAGCAGGTATACATAGGTACCTACCTTGCGAGCGAAGCGAGAGCCATTTCAAATAATAAATACGGACTTTGTCCTACACATATACAGGTATACCTTGCGAGCGAAGCGAGCAACATCCAAGAATAAACTTTTCGTGGTTCCACGTAGTTTTATAAGATTTAATTTGTTTGTAAGAATTCCCAACTGAAAAAAACGTCTGCCAAGTTGGGTGGGCAGTACAACATTCCCTAATAAACTTTTCGTGGTTCCACGGAGTTTTATAAGAATTAATTTGTTTGTAAGAATTTCCAACAGAAAAAAACGTCTGCCAAGTTGGGTGGGCAGTATAACTTCTTCAAGCGAGCGAAGCGAGCAGCATCCCCTACAGAAGTAAAACCTACCCTTAGGGAATCTACCATTTGCGAGCGAAGTGAGCAACATCCCCTACATGTTTCAATTGTAATACATCGCATGTATACAGCCACACTTTGTTTGCGAGCGAAGCGAGCAACATTCCCTACATACCACACTAAATTTTTCGTGGTTCCACGTAGTTTTATAAGATTTAATTTGTTTGTAAGAATTCCCAACTGAAAAAAACGTCTGCCAAGTTTGGTGAACAGTATAACTTCCTCAAGCGAGCGAAGCGAGCAGCATCCCCTACAGAAGTTAAACCTACCCTTAGAGATCTACCGTTTGCGAGCGAAGTGAGCAACATCCCCTACACACGTTAAACCTACCCTTAGGGATCTACCAATTGCGAGCAAAGCGAGCAACATTCCCTACATGCCACATTTTGCGAGCGAAGCGAGCAATTTAACGGGGGGTCCGGGGGGCTTGCCCCCCGGCTGGACGTGGAGGCGAGCGTAGCGAGCCGGAGCGGCTAGTAGCTAAGAAATAAGTCAAATATCTTCTTCCTAATCTAGTTAACAGGGCATTACAGCTTAATGAAGTACATGCAAAATAAACGTGGTCTTCGATATAAATTTAATATAAATAATAATAATCCGTTACGAATCCATAACATCCACGCTATACCTGTGGTACTCGTACAATATCCACAACAAGCCTATCCTGTTGTACACTATACAATGCTAATGCTGTACATATCAGACACCTATTCGGTGAGCGCAATTGATCGAAGTGCTAATGCACTAGTTACAAAATGAAATAAATTTAATATTTTCTCCCTATCATCACCAAAATCGAGCAAATTAGCCAGACGATCCTCATCCTCAACTACTGGGAGCCCACAGATGTATTTCGCAATGAATCGCCTTCGGTACGGTTCTAAGATCGGGCAACGTAGACAAAAATGGCAGAGGGTGTCGGCTTCTTTCATATTGCATATATTTCATAAGCTCTCGCTTCTAAACTTATGAGAAGTACCTCTATAATAAACAGTTACGAAAAACTTTGAAGACAGGCGCAACTGGCACAACACAATGAGTCCCAAGTACTTCTGCCTACCTGAATAGTCCGCTATCCTCCTATAGAACATATTAAATCTGGCACTGTAAACCAGATTGATGTCCTGGCACCAAAAATGTCTGTAGAGTTTTTCGATTAGTGACGGTAGGATCGATTTCAAATTTCGAGGGTCCTCAGCTGTTAGGATATCGTGGGAGCCAAGGACAGCAAGCATGTTAAAAATGCAGGTATACCAGTTGTAATGATCAGTTGAACTGGTTGAAGAATTATGCATATTCTCCAATACCCTAAAACAAATCTTGAAAAGAAGAAGGTAGTTGCAACTGAACATGGAAAAAACATCATTTCCTAGCTGAATGTCATGAAAACAATTGGTAAGTAATGCATGCATATTGTAAAATTGTAAACCCCGGATGAATTGAGCACAATTTTATTAATTCGATAAACCGCGACAAACACTACAAATTCGGAACACAAAGTGAGTATTTTTAGTTTTTATAACAGTTTGTAAACAGTTTCCACGTCACTACCTGCGTTGCCCATGTAAACTTCCTAACACTTCTCCCGCCTTTCTTCCAAAGTATGGCGTCAGGCGGTCAACATGAACTACCTTTGGGCGTCCCCGGTTCTTCCGTATCCGAACCACGACGTCATTCAGCTCATGAACTACCTCATAGGGGCCATCCCAGGGGCACATCAATTTGGGGTTTCGTCCACGGATGCGCCTGGGGTTGTGGAGCCACACCTGATCTCCCACCCGGACGGACCGACCTCGAGTGGTGCGGTCGTATCTCCGCTTCATGTCTTCTGCCCGGATCCGTAGGTTATCCCGAGCCTTTTCGTGAGCCACCCCTAGCCGTTTGCGAAGATCTGCTGCGTAAGCTTGTACCTCTTTCTCTTCGGGTGGCCGCCCAAACAACAGTTCCAGTGGCAATGTAAGCTCCTGCCCAAAGAGCAGATACGCTGGGGTGAACTGCGTAGTAGCCTGCTCCGAGGCTCGGTATGCCAACAGGGCAATGGGGAGTTGTTGATCCCAGTCCACCTGGTTTTCCTTCACCATCTTTGCCAACCATTCGTAGAGTGTTCGATGGAGCCTTTCCACTTGGCCATCACTCTGGGGCCTGAGAGGGGTCGTTCGGGTCTTGTGTGCACCCAGTTGGGAGAGGACAGCCTGCATCAGTTCAGACTCGAAGTTGCGGCCCTGGTCAGAATGAATCTCCCTTGGTACACCGAATCGAGAGACCACATGTTCTATCAGAGCCTGGGCGACTGTCTCTGCTCTTTGATCGGGAAGGGGAATGGCCTCAGGCCACTTTGTAAAGTAGTCAACTACTGTCAGAATGTATCGGTTCCCTCGCTTGGTCTCTGGGAGAGGCCCAACTACATCAATCCCAACCCTCTGGAATGGACTTCCAACAACATATGTGCGCAAAGGTGCCCGCACCCGTTGTCCCCCTCCATGTCGTTTCCCACAGGTGTCACAGCTCCGGCACCATTCCCTCACGTCCCGGTGCAGTCCTATCCAGTACATCCTCTGGCGCAGCCTTTCCCCCATTTTCTTTTCCCCTATATGAGCTGGCTCATGAGCCTGTTTCAAGATGGTTTCTCTTAGACTGTGTGGTACTAAGAATTGCTGGCGTATAGAACATCCATCGGGACTCTCCCACTTCCGGTAAAGCACACCTTCCTCCAACCCAAGGGAGTCAAAAATTGCCCACAATGCCTTAGTCTCTGGTCCTTCTCCTGCCACCTGCTCCCAGCTGGGACGACTTCCAGCACACAGCCACTCTTTCACTGGTTTTAGCTGTGTGTCTTCCACCTGGTGTTCCTGTATGTCCTGCAATGACCACACACTTTCTATTAGAAGTCCATGCAGTGTAGGCCCATCCTGGCTGTCTTCTTGGTGTCCCTTGGCTTCCCTTCTTTCGCAGTAGGAGCATCCATCCCTGGCACATGGTCTTCTCGAGAGCGCATCAGCATTCCCATGTTGCTGCCCTGAACGGTACTGCACATCAAGGTCAAAACGGCTCAGCCGCTCAAGCCATCGGGCCATCTGGCCATCCTGGTTTCGGAATCGCATGAGCCATGTGAGAGATGCATGATCAGTCCGAACTTGCAGCCGCCCCATGTCAATTCCATACGGCTCAAAAAACTTTAGTGCCTCCACTACTGCTAGCAACTCTTTTCTGGTAACACAATAGTTGCGCTGGGTGCGGGAGAGGCACTTACTGAAGTATGCAATTACAACCTCTTTCCCATTTTGCAGCTGTGACAAGACTGCCCCAATTGAAACATTGCTTGCATCAGCATCGACAATAAAAGGCATCCCTGCCTGCACATGACCCAACACTGGAGCTTCCTGTAGCTTTTCCTTAAGTACTTCAAAGGCTGCCTGGCAATCCGGGGTCCAGCCAAATTGCTTGAGGTTCTCTGCAGCGTACAGTGGCTTCATCAATTCTGCCAAATGCGGAACAAATTGGCGGTAATACGAGCAGAGCCCTACAAAGGACCGGAGTTCCTTGGTGCTGGTTGGTGTTGGCCAGGTGACAATAGCCTCAACCTTCTTTGGATCCGTCTGGATTCCCTTTGGTGTCACTATATGGCCCAAGTATGTTGCTGTCTGCTGTAGGAATGTACACTTGCGTCCATTCAGCTTCAAGTTTGTCTCCCGAAATATTTCAAACACTGCCCCCAAGAAGTGCAAATGCTCCTCAAAAGTAGTGGTATGTATGAGGACATCATCAAGGTACACCACAACAACTCCTTGCTGAATGAGTCTTTGCAGGAGCTGGCGCATGACACGCTGGAAGGTTGCTGGCGCATTCGTGAGTCCAAAGGGCATAACTGTGAACTCCCAAAGTCCGTCCCTGGTACAGAAAGCAGATTTTTCCTGTGCCTCCTTAGTGAGGGGAATTTGCCAGTACCCAGCCTGTAGGTCAAGTGTCGTGAAACCATTTACTCCCTCCCAGTGCATGCAAGGTATCGCCAATGTGGGGCAAGGGGTGCGCATCCTTGGTGGTGACATCATTAAGCTTCCTGTAGTCAATGCAAAACCTCCAGTCCCCTGTCTTCTTCTTCACCATGACTACTGGGCTGGCCCATGGGCTTCGAGATTCCACAATTACTCCTTGCTGCTTCATTTTGTGAAGTTCCTCTGCGATGATCTTGTTTTTGGCTGGGCAAGTTCGTCTTGGCTGTTGCTTTATCGGGCGATGCCCTGCCACATCAATATCATGTTCGCCTCTGTTGCACCTCCCCAATTCCTGCTTGGTGGCTGCAAAAACGTCTTGATATTTCGCCAAGAGATCCTTGAACTGGGTCAGCTCGCAACCTGTGAGTGTGTCCTCATGCCCCTCCACCAGTGGTTGAAGATGGTCTGGTAATTTAGCCTCCTGACCTTTCGTCTTATCCAACCCCCTCAAGTGCCTTCCTTGTGCCCAAGCTTGTAGGGGCCCTGTCTCCCTCTCCAGGTCAAGCTGTTGCCCTCCCACAAGCATGGTCCCAGCACCAACATCAATCACACACCCTCGGTCTTGTAGCACATCAATGCCTACAATGCATTCACTATCAATATGCGCCACAATTGCGTTCACTTGGTGTTGCACTCCTTTGCCCAAGTCTAATTGCACCAAAGTCTTACCCAGAATTGGTGATGTTTGCCCTGTTGCAGTACGTAACTGTGCAGTTAGATCCTCTTTCTCCATAGTCAACCCCGCTTTTGCGACTGCTTCTGGGCTCACAAATGTGTCTGATGCTCCTGTATCTATCACAAAACGGCATGGGACTGCATTTAAATACCCCTGTACTGTGAGAGCTGCGCCACCCCCAGCCCGGTACAGCACAACTTCTTCGTCTTTTCCCATGAGACTGAGGCTCTCCTCCCGACCCAAGCTGCGCCCCTTCAGATTGGTCGTCTCACATTTCCCTGACCTCCTTCAGCTCCATTTGGTCCTTGAAATGGTCTGCGCTGTCCCCAAGTAGGACAATTCCGCAAGAAATGCCCTCGCTGGTCGCATCGCCAGCAAACCGCCCCCTGCCGCAGCTCTGTCTCAGCAGTCTGCACTTGAAGGAGCTGCCTCTCGCTTCCCCGAGTTCGGTTAGTAATTCGGGTGACCGCCTCCATCCGCAAGGCCTCTGTTAGGGCATCCTGTAGGGTACGGGGCCACGCCACCAGCACCTTCTCCCGTATTCCAGAGTCTCGAAGTCCTTCCACAAACTTTAGGGCGAGAAGGCTCTCAGAGGAAGCATCCCTGATGAGCCCTGGCCATGCTTTCCGACCCAGTTCACCCATTGCACGGTGGTAGTCAATAATGCTTTCAGTGGCCCCTTGAGTGCGGCTCTGGAGTAAAGCTAGATGCAGTTCGGTCTGATGTCTTGCCCCATACCGATTACTCAGTGCATTTACCAATCCATCATATGTGATTGGCCTCCTAACCTCTCCAAGAATCGTGAGGGCTGGGCCCTGTAATGCTGCACCCAGCTCAGTAGCCTTGTATACATCCCCCCAGCCATTCCTAGCAGCAACGAGCTCAAACTGACAAAGGTACGCCTCCCAATCAGCGGTTCCATCAAACGGTTTGACCCTAGTCTCCCGTCCCTCACCCCTGGGGACAGTGGGATTGGCAAAAGTTGCCCCTGCAGCGGGTTGTTGTGGAGACTCCGTTCGAGCCCCTGGCCATTGTCACACAGAGTCTCTAGTCGATTCCGGGTAGGTACTTCCCCAAGGGAGGGAGCGTTAGCCACCTGAAGTCGTTCCATATCCTGCCGCAGGGCAAAGAGAGCCTCAAACACCTCCCCAAGATCCTGCCTCAATCCGACACGCAAATCATTAACCTGCTCTGCGACAAGTTGTCTCACCTCGGTGGTAAGCTCCGGTAGGCCGGGCCCCAAGGTACCGTCCTCCTCTGCCGATAACTCGCCAACCGTAGGATTGGCAATCACCTCTTGTTGTGCCGGAAGAAACTCTTCTCCGTCGCCTGGTTCCTCGATAGGCTGGCGGACCGGACGACCCCTGCGAGTAGGCATGTTCGGTTCAAAAAAACTTCTGACACCAATGTAAAATTGTAAACCCCGGATGAATTGAGCACAATTTTATTAATTCGGTAAACCGCGACAAACACTACAAATTCGGAACACAAAGTGAGTATTTTTAGTTTTTATAACAGTTTGTAAACAGTTTCCACGTCACTACCTGCGTTGCCCATGTAAACTTCCTAACAATATCATACAATAACCCCTTTCTATACACAACTCAAGGAAATGGCAATAAAAGAATAATTAAATCTTATAAAAGTGGCAAAACGAATATCATAAATTACTGTGTAATAATTTGCTACCTTTTCTATGTGGGATCACGAAAATTTAAATTTTAAGAACAATTCAATTCATCAACTAATTCTATTCGTCCATGTTGCAATATGTGAGGAAGTTATACTGCCCACCCAACTTGGCAGACTTTGTTTTCTGTTCGAAATTACTTACAAACAAACCCTATATTTTTGAACCTTTATTACGTTCAAAAAAGATAGGCCATTATTTTATATGCGTAGAAAGGAAAATGGGACACCTTCCCGAGATCAAGAGGTTTCGAATAAAAAGTTCAGAGTAACTACGTTTTGACGGAATAGGAAGAGCAGTAGCTCGAAAACCATCGTTTTCATCTACATTTTCGTTTACCTACTAAAATCGGAAAAAAGAATTTCATGCCTCAAAACTCGAATGGGATCGTTTTTGATTTCTCCGCGAATATAGCATCTTACGGCAATTTTGACGGCACCATCGTGTTCTACGGGTCCAGAAATGTAACTTTGTCGCTGACACACGAAGTGCTTTCGATCAAATTTTAATGTTGCAGTAGATAAAAGATCGAGCGCTCGGTGAAATAGACGTGTGATAGTGGTCACTCATTATTCGTACTTTCTTTCTTATGAGAGAAGAGATATGAGCATTGAAAATGTCTCAGTAATTTCAATGTTTTTTAAAATTGTTTTAAATAAAATAACAATTAGGAAATTTGTGGTAACTCAACATGACGTGTAACAACAAACTAGTATTGACGTCGTACTGGTGATAAGGCATTTTAAGCATTTTCCTAACTTGTTTATTGGTTGGAGTGGAGCTAACTTGTTTATTGGTTGGAGTGGAGCTAACTTGTTTATTGGCAAGAGTGGTGCTAACTTGTTTGATACCGAGTATCAACTTTCTTGGATGATTAGGGGCGAAACTAGCTTCAGGAGCCACTCAGCATTCATGTTTTGTAGTTTTCTATCATTTTGCCCGAACAGTGCTTCACATGAAACTTAGCAGTGAAAACGTGTACTGATTTCTCCAACCGAACATCAAAAAATAATCTATTACCAGTATACAAAATCATAACAACACCTAACTTGTTTATAGGTTGCGTGACGTTTTTTTCTTTGCGTAACGAAATGTCCGTAACAAAATTTCCGGTTGACTAAGACATTTTCAATGTCAAAAACGCGCATTAAAAGGGCTCCTACCCCCTCCCGCGCTCCATCCCATGGTTCGGGTGGGAGTAGAAAATTTTAAAATCGCTTACGCTTTCCTTCAGAGAAATCCAAGAAGTCTCACTCGTGTTTTTGTGTCACCCTATCCCTCAGTACTAATGTCAAGTATCTTGGTGTTATTTTTGATCACCAACTTAGATTTGATTTGCACATATCGGCTCTTATATCAAAACTTCGTAGGCTTTTTTATATCTTTGAAGAGCTTTTATATTTTCTATCAAAATCAAGGTCCATATATCGTTGCATGGCATATTCTATGATAAAATATGGAGGGTTGGCCTGAGGTGCTGCGAATAAGTCACAGATTGCTAGAATCCAGGTAATTCTAGGTTCCCCACTGCGGCCTTGTACAAGGAAATGATGGTGCTCAATGTTGAGCAAATTCTGATGTTGAGTTTCCGCTCGCATATCTTTGAGACTGGGGAAGGAGAACATGTGTAGCACAAGTCAAACCAGAACATTCCAGGAATCCAATATCAGGATGTCGGCTTGTACGACGAATTCTCAAAAAGAAATCTGTACAACAGAGCAATTTAATTCGTTTATGGAAATAAACTTAATTTGGGCATTTGTTGCTTTGAGATCTTTGTTGCTTAAAAAGATTATTATTACCATTTTTGCGCTTTAGCCAGTTGTATGAAAAACTTCTTCAATAAAATGTAATGTAACCCTAATGTAAATAAGTAAAATTTATCACTAACTCTCATGTTGTATGATTAACGTAATTATTGGCACCAATTTATAAGTTTGTGAGTTTATTGTCTTTGTTACTAATCAACTCCACCGGCTACCACAAGTTCATCGCTGAACTTATTGCCGGTGGGCTAACGTATTGTTCTGTGTTCTGTATGTTGGTTTTTGACATTTTTTCTTGCCAATAAATGAATAGATTTATTCATAACTAATAAATGGAAGTCATGTATATCAAATTACCACGGCAGTTGCCCAAGAAAATTATTTGATCAAATTTAGTTATGGGTGGTAACTGATGGAGAGTTTTTGTACTTCATTTTCTCGCATACGAAAATGGCCTTTCCTAAACGAGAAGAGGTTTTCGTAACGTGGAAACGCTTTTCGGAACGGTAAGAGTCAGCTTTACTCGTGCTCTGCTTTTTCGGGATCGTAGTTACAGGACGACAATTAGACCTTTCTCTAGGATAACACTCTAGAATAACTTAGCAACTATCATGCTGTTGGCATGGACACTCAAAAGGTTGGTTTAACCTTTGTACTTGTTTTTCTTTCGTGTTTCTCTCCCACACCTCAACCCAGTGACGGATTAATAGAATTTCTGGGTGGGGGCGGTCCTCTACTGGGATTACCCCCCTCCCGAGATATTTTTTGAGAAAAGACCTTGAAAAACTAGCAGTTTTAGAGGTTATAGACCCACACTTTATATCAGTTGTGTAAAAATTAACATGAAAAACAGAATTTTTATTTGCACAAATTTCAGATTGGTTACCAAACTTCCATGTGCACACAAAAAATAAATAAATAAATATAAATAAAAATGAATAAGTATAGGTAAGTAATTTTTTTGGCAAAATTATATCGAAAAAGATAGGGAATGAAACATAAAACGCTGGAGAACTTCAGCCTCATGTTGTAATATTATTTATAACTTATACTTTTAAATTGTAACACAGGATTAAATAATAATACGCTCTCTATTTTTTTCAATTTAATTTAGAAGTAAACAACCATTTTAAAAACACTCAAGATGAAATGAAGTACATTTTTGAGTTGTTGTTAAACATTTTTTGTTTATTACTGGTAAATGTGAAACAGTAAATAATTCACTTCAATCGAAAAATACTGGTTGCAATCAGTTAAGAAAACACGATTCGTTTCTTCCTTCGTCGAAACAGTAGGTAGGTTGATTATGTATTATGGCTATTGACTATGTATTGTTACCGTTACCAAAAGCGGTAAACGAGAGCAAATACAGAAGGTTCCTACATTAACTTGTTAAATAAACTGATGAACACAAACGTATCCCTATTAATTAAAATTGTATATTCCTTACCTGCTGCCTTATGTTTTTTAAAGAAGAAAGATGTCATCTTCCATGCTCGTTTCTTGACTGAGCTAAACTCAAACACTAAAAAAAACTTAAGTTCGTATTTAACATGAAGTTTGGTTTCTACTGCTCTTCTACTCACAAAAGGGCGACGATGGACGACAGCACATGGACGATACCACCGTTGCCAACCTGCTTTGATGATTTTTCCCTCTAGCACTTCTGGAAATCTGTTTCTTCATCTATACTCGTTTTTTTGTCAACGTACAAGCGCGACGGCGTGATTCTTTTCTGACATTATCTCGCAAGAGTTCTGCCTCGGGGGGCCTTTAATCCGTCCCTGCCTCAACCAGAAGGGTCATTAGAGGCATTTTGTTCTTGCTTTTGACGTTTTATCATAGATTTCAGCTTTTTCATTCTCAAGATTTCGTTTTAAGGTTCATTTTACACGTTTTAAAGATTCGTGATCTTCACGGCTGTATCGCTTTTATATGATGTAGAGGTAAGTGGTCGTTGTTTCTTAATTCATATTATATTTTGGAAATTTTCTGCTGTGACAATTGAGTTTTGAGCAGTACTACAAGAGTCACGTTAACGTCTCTATAAGAGTTCTCTTTCTCTCGGGCTTACGAAAACGCTAGAAATCGATGCAAAAAGGTTTGCATTCATCGTGTTCGCTCTAGCAGTTTGTTTTCGTGATTACGAAAAATGCCAATACGAGAAATACGAAACTCTCCTGTTATTAACAGTTATTAGTCACAACGTCAGTTGAACTAAAAAGCGCTGCAAATTATTACGCAAAGGTTTATTATTTATGTATTAGACAGCCCTTCTACTTAGATCTCTGGTTCATAATATTAAACGCCGCTTATAGCATATTTAGTATCGGAACTCGGAGCTTCGGACCTCACAAATGGGTTCAATCCATTACAGCAGCGGAATCTCACAATTTTACGCTTTTTAATATAGTTGATAAACAAAAAAATGTATTACCAAGTCATCTTTCCAACACATAAAAGTGTTACTACCTATACTGTATATCGATATCATCTAATTGGTCAAATTTCAAAAAATGTGCTAACAAAATCACTGAAAATGGTTGAGAATTGTTAAATTGATATTTTTCAGCATAAGATTGGTCAAATAAAATTTATCAACTATGAAATAGAACATTCAAAAATTTATGTACGAAATTATGCTAAAAAGTTGAACTTCATTAAATTTTGTTTTAAAAAATCTATAAAATTGCAAAAAATAGCCTAAAATCCAAAATCTCTTTTTGAATAGAAGAGTATCATTTAGAATACTTTTTTTCCATAAAATTAATACCTAGCTAACATTTTCTTTTCACTCGTAAATCTCCAATTTCTATACAACTTGAAATATACACAAAAAAAAGACACTTTTTCACCTATTTTTGGCTCATAGTACCCATGAGAGTGAAGCGATACGAGCTGACGAGAAGTTAGGACCAACTAGACCCCAAGTGGAGTCTATGTGCGAAAGAACAGATTTTTTAAGTCAATTCTAAGGCCTTTTATGGCCCGGACGGCGGACGGCGAACGGCGGACGGACATTTCAAATTTGGATTTTACGTACCTTGAAACTTAAAGTGACAAAGTTTGAGGGGGGGTTATAACAATTTTTTGCTATACGATCACATAGGCTTATTATTGGAAATAATAAACCAAAATCAGTTAAATAAAGCCCCACTCTGCTGAGAAGGCGGAGGAGCGAAGTTACATTGAAGTATGAGCGGCGAAGCCATGAGGGAAAACCGCGGTGGCTTTTTTCTCCATTTTATACAAACATAAATCTGATACATTGAGCCGCCATAGATTAAACTGTTAAGCATATCGGAGGCGCATATGCGTTATGCGCGCTTACCCAAGCAATCCCCCGACCGGGAGATGCTACCTTTTTGAGTGGGCCATTTGTTTGGTCCAGACCTATAGACACAGGGGGCGGGGGTGCGAGGGAGGGGTTTCGTCCGCCATTATGCTAATATCTCCCAAGATTGATTATTGCAGAAAGGGGCCACAAATGTTATCAGAAGGAGGCTCGGGGGGCCCCCCTCTATATTACTGGGTAAAACGGCCATCTCCGGCGATGGAGAAATATACAGAGGCGGCTGGGGGCAATATCCCCCCTCCTTTATGCCCTAGACTCTCTCCGAATACTTAGCCACCATCGAGAGCTCTTCAACTATGAATTGATTTACTGCTCTTATTATGGGCCCCTGATATAGGTCTTCTTGGCTTTTTCCCCATGTACTAACCCCAGTCTTCTTCTTCCTGGATATCCTTCCTTCTTTCTTTCTGTTTCCCTTCCTTTCTGCATAATTTTCCCTTTCGCGAGAAACTTTCTCTCCAGCCCCTTCCATCCCCCCTTCTCCCATCCCCCTCTACAACCTCATAAAAGGAACTTACTATGTCCGTAATCTCGTCCTTTGAAAAGCGTCTCTCTCGTTTCTATAGTAATATTTTCCGTAACCAGTGCCTTTCAGTAAATTTGTGTATACAAAAGTCCAGTGATGCAGCATGACCCCATGAGCGAATTTTTGAAGAAATCGTGTTGAGAAATTTTAGTTTATGATTTTGATAGACAAACATGGAATCAAATTATTAACACATGCACAGAGTAAACTCATCAGTTGTGATTACATTTTTTTTATTTTTTTTTTTTTAAGCACCTTCTACCTACGTTTTAAACAGCATGGTTCTAGGATTGGTTATACAGGGATACTTCCATAAGAGAAGTTCAATCTGAATTTGGACAATGTTTCATGCAAATGCAAATATTACCTTTTTTTACAACTAGCAAACGGCATTATTTCGATTTTTGAATATACCACATGTTAGTATGCTGAACAAATTATTTCGCACAACAAATCGCAAAAAACAAACTATTTTGAAATTTTTGACTACATTTTTGAAAATTTCAACCCGAAGATGTAATCCGATCATGCTGGTCAACGAACTTGAACTTTCGTTTTGTGTCCTTAACATTTTAAACTCTGTTTGATCGTCTGGAATGACACATACATACATATATCCATATATACATACATACATACATTTAAAAAAATGCGTTAAACTTCAGAATATGATTCAGAATAGCCTGAAACGGATTTCTGCATACAATTTTTTCAAAAACTCACATTCTACAAATTTTGAGGCGAGAGCAATAGCTTAATTTTCTTCAAAAATTCGCTAAAAATGAACTTGAGAAAATACCATGAGATTGTTCCAGACATTAACTTGATCGAATTTGTGAATTCTCTTAAATTACCTATCGTGTTATAATAATACATTACATGAATCGAAATCTGAGCACAGATTTATCGTGGTTTATTTCCAGGATGCCGCGCGGAAAGGTTACACTCCCGTTCATTTCCCCTGAATTCAGCGTAAAAATTTGAAACGAACTCCATTCTTCATCATTTTTGACGTAAATATCAGGGAAAACCTTTCGCGCGTGCCACAAGCGCCAGGAATGGCGCGAATGACATAAACTTTTTTTTTTTTTTTTTTTTTTTTTTTTTTTAATGGGAACCGACATTTATTATTGCTGACTCGATTTTGCTTCCGAGACTGCAAGGCAGCGGA
The DNA here is from genome assembly GCA_030762985.1 of Adelphocoris suturalis. Lineage (NCBI taxonomy): Eukaryota > Metazoa > Arthropoda > Insecta > Hemiptera > Miridae > Adelphocoris > Adelphocoris suturalis. The sequence continues at coordinate 17,852,413 of CM061047.1, forward strand.
AGTTTTGTTTTCACTTTCGAAATTAGAAAAAATCTTTTGCTTAAAAATCAAAATTTCTACTCGCATTTTGCGTTTCAGGGCCTCCTGAACAAATTTGGTTCTGTGTCTGTCTGTCTGTCTGTCTGTCTGTCCGTCCACATTTCTTTGTAACTGCCATAACTTCTACAATTTTGATCCGACTTTAACCAAATTTTCAGGGATCGTGCGGGTTAAGCTCTAGATGGTCCCCTATCAACTTCATCATGATCGAATCAACGGTAGCTTCTGCGCAGGCGCTAACGTGAATTCCTTTTGACGGTCATAACTCGGTCAATGTTGAACGGATTTCAGTCAGATTTTCAGGGATGATGTGGGTAAGGTCCCTTGAGGTCCCATAAGACAATCATCATAATTGCATTAGCGGTACGCTCTGCGCATGCGTAAACGAAATAATCCTGCTACGGTCATTGCAACAGCCGTAATTTCCACAATTTTGATGCGATTTTCTTCAAATTTTTAGAGATCGTGCGGGTATAGCTCTACATGGTCCCCTATCAGTTCCGTCATGATCGAATCAACGGTAGCCGATTTAGACGAAATTTTCAGGGAACATGCGGACTACATCCTGGGTGGTCCCATATTAAAATCAAAATTTTCCATATTAATTTCATTTATTATATGTACCATTCAGCTTCCAATTTGCCACCTTATTAATTCCCTGATGCCAGAACCGGTCTTTTCTAGTGTTCTGGAATTTAATGCTGACGTACTGTGAAGGTCACGAGGAAGCTCATGTGCCATTTCCTTGGCAGTGTATTTTAAGTGCGCTTCAACGGACACGATTCTGGGGTATTCTTTCGTGCTGAGCTTCGTAATGATGTTCATCTATTGGTATTCGCAACACCATCTTGGGAAAACACTGAAAATACTACATTTTAGTAGGTACGCTTTTGGCTATGTGGAAATGAGTATGATTAATGTAATTCTGGCCGATTTTACGAAGTTTTCCCAAGATGTTGTTGCAAATATCAATTAATGAATTTCATTACGATTTTCAACATGATAAAATACCTAAAATCATGTATTACAAGTGGCAATTGAATATCTTCAAAAACTCAGTATTACACAATTTTTGCACTTTTGCAGCGCAATTGAGCCAGTTTACTCGCACTTAAAAATCGAGTTATGGTGATTTCTACTTGAAATTTCTCGTAGAATTCGAATATGCAATAGCAAATGGGGGTTCCCATTAAAAAAAAAAAAAAAAAAAAAGTTTATGGCATTTACGCCATTTCTGGCGAAAGTGGCGCGCGCGAAAGTATTTTTCCTGAGATCTAAGTAAACAAATTATGAAGAATGGCGTTGGTCCCAATTTTTTAGGTTGTATTCAGGGGAGATGAAGGGAGGTATAACCTTTCCGTGGGACACCCTGTTTATATTATACACAATTTTGGAGCCATTGCCATCGCTTCTGTTACTACGAGCAATCGCCAAAATCCACAATGTACAAAGAATAATGGGTATATTTCCATTAAAAATCGTAAGTTGCAACTAGTTGTTTGCGATATGTAAGAATGCACTTATACAAAAGTGTCGGAATTTCAATGGGAGTTTTTTCTCCCCATATACAATACCTACGATTAAGGGAAGAGAAATGGATCCGTGGTAATGTGTAATATTAGCTGATTCACAAGAGCAACGATATCCGGCTTCTTGCCACGGTCACTCGGCACGTGATATAGTCTCTCCATTTCGACATCCCAGACGCTAGATGACATAGCCCTGCTATCTGCTTGGCAACCGCATCGTGTCTTAGTATGCGGTCACCATGAGTACGAGGACATTGCTGCACCATATGGTATAGTATATCATTTTTACCCCAACAGGCACGGCAAAGCGTGTCCTCTGTCCCGCGACTATCCCTCGCACATCTCACCGAGTGCGGCTAACATAGCAACCCGGACAGCATGAAAATGGCGACAGTCCCTCCTATGTCCATTCTACCCATTGGGAAGAAATTGGGGATTCAGAGCACTACCGTAGTTCTTGACCATCTACCGACTCATACAGCAGCAGCGAACTCAGTAGATGAGCTGGGTTTGGCAGCAGATGGTGTTTCTTGTTCACACCACATCAACGGCTGCCTGACGAGGTCAAGATCAGCAGCAGTGTGGGCGAACTCCCAGCTCAAGCCCCTAAGGGCAAGCATGTGCTGGCGGCGTAAAGATGGGATGCTGGCCGAAATAAAGAAAATACCGAGCCCACCGGTCTTGACCAGTGTGTGGATGTAGGCAGTTGGGACACCAGGTGGGATAAGCCTTGCCAAGAGTGCACAGCAGAGAAAACTTTACGAGCTAACTCAAGCAGCCTCCCTGCAGTAAGCCTGCCAAAAACTAACCCATAGCCACACCTGGCTAGCTGCTCAGCAATGGCATTGAGGGCAATCTGCAATCCCTTACGGGTTCCTGCGAGAAGAATGACATCATTGGCAAAAGCAAATGCTTCTACTCGCACCCCTCGGATTTCAATAAAGAAATGTTTCAAAATTTTTTATTTTAAAATTTTTGGAGCCATTGCTATAGCTTCTGTTTTTATGACCATTTGTTAAAGTCTACATTATAGAAACAATTATGGATATATTTCCTAAAAATTGTAAGTTGCAACTACTTATACATATATATATGAAAAAGTGTTAAACGTTAAACTGTAGGGTTCGTTTCAGAATGCCTCAAAACGGATTTCAATCAAGAAATGTTTCGAAAATTTTGATTTTAAAATTTTTGGAGCCATTGCTATAGCCTCTGTTTTTAAGAACATTTTTTGTTAAAATCTACATTATAGAAACAGTAATGGATATACTCGTATTTCCTAAAAATTTTAAGTTGCAACTACCTATACATATGAAAAAGTGGTGTGTTAAACTTTAGGATTCGTTTCAAAATGCCTCAAAACGGATTTCAATTAAGGAATTTTTATAAACTTTTGATTTTAGAGAACTTTTTCATTTTCTACAAAAACTCGTTGGAATCTGCAATATCTCTATTTACGGAATTTAGGATATATTTCCATTAAAAATCTAAGTCGCTACTAGTTGATCGTGTTATGTACGAGTGCACATACAAAAGTGACGGAATTTTAATAGGAGTTTTTCCCCTCCTATACAATACGATTAAGGGAAGAGAAATGGATCCGTGGTGACGCGTAATATTAGCAGATTCACAAGAGCTTACATGCGGAAAGTGATGTATTCACGTGGAAAGTTGTATAGAAAGTCGGTATGCTCTCTCGAGGGAGGTGAAGAAAATCGTGAAAAGGAAGTGGGAGGGAGAGGAAGCGTTGAAATTGAACAAGAAAAGTGAGAACATAATCAAAGTACGGAAGTAGGGGGGGAGGGATGATGTAGCATTTGAGAGGCCCCGTGCGGCACAGCCGCAAGCCAATCACACGTTGGTGGGAATCACAATAAGCTCACTCTAACAACCATTAGGTCCGGGTCTGGTCTATGGTGATGGCAGGGTGACTCTGGAGTTTTTGCCGCACTGCACGGTGACAATTAAGCCATATCAATCACTGTAGAGGGCCCTTTCCCAATAGCTGGGGAGCTCAAGACATCAATCAACTCAGTCAGGAGCTTTTGTATGCCCCACTCCCTCCACTGCTATCCTATATCCTTATTTTATCCCCCCCTCGACCCACCACTCGACTATTTTTGCCACCTCCCTCTTCCCCTCTTTCTCTGTCCTACAAAAATTTCCCCTTCATTTATTTAATTTTCGGGATTGGTTATTACCCGGGGTTTTCCCCTTGTGCGGTCTTTTGATGGAGCCGTTCATCATTGTGATGTTTAATCAATTAAAAACGTCTGCTCGAGGGCTCTCCAATTTGAGTATCATCTCCTCCACCAATGATAGTTCCTTCCGAAAACCCAAATCGCTCCCGATAAATGAACTTGCAGCAGTAAATAGCTTATTGTATCTACAATATTATTGTGGATCAATCTTCGATCCTTTTGGTTTATTATTTCCAATAATAATTGGTTTATTATTTCCAATAATAAGCCTATGTGATCGTATAGCAAAAAATTTGTATAACCCCCCCTCAAACTTTGTCACTTTACGTTTCAAGGTGCGTAGAATCCAAATTTGAAATGTCCGTCCGCCGTTCGCCGTCCGCCGTCCGGGCCATAAAAGGCCTTAGAATTGACTTAAAAAATCTGTTCTTTCGCACATAGACTCCACTTGGGGTCTAGTTGGTCCTAACTTCTCGTCAGCTCGATCGCTCCACTCTCATGGGTGCTATGAGCCAAAAATAGGTGAAAAAGTGTCTTTTTTTTTTGTATATTTAAAGTTGTATAGAAATTGGAGATTTATGAGTGAAAAGAAAATGTTAGCTATTAATTTTATGGAAAAAAAAGTATTCTAAATGATACTCTTCTATTCAAAAAGAGATTTTGGATTTTAGGCTATTTTTTGCTATTTTATAGATTTTTTAAAACAGAATTTAATGAAGTTCTACTTTTTAGCATAATTTTGTACATAAATTTTTGAATGTTCTATTTCATAATTGATAAACTTTATTTGACCAATCTTATGCTAAAAAATATCAATTTAACAATTCTTAGCCATTTTCAGTGATTTTGTCAGCACATTTTTTGAAATTTAACCAATTAGATGATATCAATATACAGTATAGGTAACACTTTTTTGTGTTGCAAAGATGACTTGGTAATAAATTGATTTGTTTATCAACTATATTAAAAAGCGTAAAATTGTGAGATTCCGCTGCTGTAATGGATTGAACCCATTTGTGAGGTCCGAAGCTCCGAGTTCCGATACTAAATATACTATAAGCGGCGTTTGATAATTATGGACCAGAGATCTACGTAGAAGGGCTGTCTAATACGTAAATAATAAACCTTTGTGTAATAATTTGCAGCGTTTTTTATGTATTACCTAGTACCTCTTTTACTTTAGAAAAAGTACAACTTTTTTCTTTGAAAATTCAAGCAATACTACATATATTTTTCTAATTAGTAACGCTTGTTGTTTACTTTATAACATTTGCCGAAACACGTGAATTTAGTTTCAATATTGAAGTATCCGAACTGTAATTTAGAGAAATCTCGCATTTGCGACATGGCTGTGTATGAAACAGATGAATGTAGCTGAAACTATATCAAGCTACATCAAGCTATTCATGTTCCTTTTAAATTTCAATAGAAAAAGGTCAGTATGATTAAAACTTCAAAATTTTCACAAATAACAGGTTTATTAGCATGAAAAAACCACCAAAATAGTGGACCCATTTTTAAACTTGAAAAGAAAATTATTGTTAATGTTTCTTTGCCTTTTTGGATGCCTATATTAAATATTATTACATTGTCCATGGTATAGGTAGGTATTTATAAAGTTGAACAGTGAAGACAGCAGTGGTGGTTTGGGAATGGTGATGTAGATGATAAAATTTACTTGCTGACTACAGGGAAAGAACTCCTGCTCGTGCTGATGTGTGAGTTGTGAGGCCAGTGTATTCGCCACCGTACCAGGTAGATGTTGATGAGCCTGCCTTCACCCTTTAATAATAAGCTCCCTCTTGAATGCCTAATATTTCTGCCAATTCCGGTAGGTGGGGCGTGAATTAAGAGGCAATATAATGTGGTACTCACTGGTTGAGAGGTGCAGAAGGCTCCAAAAGTAAAAACCTGGCTGTAGGAGGGCACCTGGGTCCCAGTTATGGTGATGTCGAGTGGATGTGTGCCAGGCAGCAATATAACATCAAACTCACTCACTTGTCAGCAAATGTGGGCTTTTCTGGTGCTCAAATTGAATCACAAACTGAATTGTTGCAAAAAAGGGGGGCCAGTGCAAGAAACTCTACACAGAGAGAGGAAATATAACTTTGAGAGAAGATGGGCTCTACATGTGAGAAATCATGGTACGATACTGAATGATCCCGCACAAACTTAGTTTTATCATTGTTATAAAGGGCATGTGATGAAACAGGAAGCTGTTATTGGAGAGTGGTTGACGTATCTTCTTGTTGTTCCTAAATGATATAAGATCACTGGTCACTCACAAAACTGAGCACAACAAACACTAACTTAATTCACACAGTTTATTATGATAAACATGATCAGCTCATCATTTTCCATGAAACAACCTACCTACTTATAATAAATGAATGTGAACTAAATTATTCCTTTCTTTTAATAGAATCTTTCAAAATTGAAGGTACCCAAAATTTTACCTCTTTTCTTTTAAAGTGTAAATTTAAATCAAACACATTTGGAAACAGGCTGCGTATCAATCATGAACAACGAATACAAAGTTCAGTAAGTAGTGTGAGGCTTCGCTGGATGTGTTTTCTTAGGAAATGGTTCATTATTCGTGTAATACTTTATAGGATTTTAAATCACGGAGATTTCATTGTTGCTAGCCGATGTTGGACAGCAAAAGACGAATGATTTTAAAGGATCCATCCTGCTCAGCTGAGTGTGCTAAACGTTATGTCGTCTGTCTGATTACAAATATTCGAAAAGTTGGTTCTGCTTAAGCAAACGGGGTGTTTTTTTCCCCCCAGTAAATCTTAGTTAGGTGTCTTATTTTATCTCATTAATTTCAATTCGTGGATGCCTCGATCGATGTCGATTTATACCTGTGATATGTATCTACAATTACACTCAGAATTCAGCTGTTGTTTCGTCAAAGGGGCGAATAACGTGTATGTTTGATTAATTGAATTACTTGTATTAATTTCTCCCATGTTTTGCTTGCAAATCATAAATATAATCCCAGCAAATCGTTTAAAACCTCCCGCAACGCTGTACGTTGAACGGCTATTTTCTCGAATCAACACTTTGAAATACAAAAATGGTAAATAACAAATATAGCTTCAGAACAATATGCAGTGTATGCAACCCTTCTACTTGATGGGGAGGTGACTTAGTCATAGATCATTTTCTTCCTCAACTTTAATTTAAAGCGTAAAATTGTGGGGTCCTGGTGCTGTGATGCAGTGAACCCAATTCTGAAGAGTAAAAACGACAGTTTTGATAATAAATATGCTAGGTGTTACTGGGATTTGATAATTTAAGGACCAGTTTTCTGTGTAGAAGGGCTATTTCTAACAAAGAACTAATAAACCTTTGTGTAATAATTTGCATTGGTTTTTTCAGGTGCTGTACCTAGCTGAAATTATTACACACCATATTTACGTTATCAGGAAGTTTTTATTGAAGTTTTATTGAGAAAAAAAAAACATTCATTTTGTATCAAGAACACATATACGTGACCAAAATATATACATTTTTTGTATCGTACGTCACTTGCAGCTACGCCAAATATTATTATCTTGACTTTTTCAGCGAATTTTCGTAGAAAATGAAGCTATTGCAATGGCTCAATACCTTTTAAAATCCAAACATTCGAGAATAAAGATTTTATATTGAAATCCGTTTTGAGACATTCTGCAACTAATCTTACAGTATCACGCTATTTCATGTATAATTAGTGTTAAAATTAAAGTGTTAGTGTTGAAGTTAAAGAGTTGAACTCTTGGATTTGTTTGAGAATGCCTCAAAACGGATCTCAAGGAACAAAAATTCTGGAAAATGCAATTGCAATGACTTCATATTTTAAATGAAATTCACTTTGAAAAAACATCATGCTGCACGAATGGAACTTATTCTGTATTTCGAAGGAAAAGGTCAGCAAAACACCAAACCGATGAACGGCCGAATGGCTAACGGTGTGATAAGATTTTTATTCTTTTGTATCAGTAACAATTATTGAATAAAGTGAATTAGTGAAAAACTACCCCACTACCATATCTATATCCATCCATTGCGAATTTGCGATGAGGATGTCCTTTTTCTTGACGGTGTAAGTTCATTTATCACATCCTGCCAGTTATTGGGCCAGTTCAGTTAACCGATTACTCCACGGAAAGACTCCATCTCCTGTGTATCTAGAGCTGCAGCTGCAGCTCCTGTGGGATAGCGAAGCGAATAGTATTTAGTTCAACATTATATATTTTGTCATGAAAATGTAGTTCAGTTGTTGTGAGTTAATTTTCGTAAAAAGTGAAGCTATTGCAATGGCTCAAAAAAATTTAAAAGCATTTTTGTTTGAAAAATTTCTTCATTGAAATCCGTTTGAGCAAGACATTTGCCTATGAGTCCTACAAAGCTCACCTCTTTGAAAACAGGGACAAACACCTCTCTGAAGGTACTTTTCAATACCTTCAACAAGTTACTCATCAAGGAACAAACCCGAATTATCAGACTCATGGAATTCTTAAAATCAAGATTTGTCTAAAAGCAATCCTCTAGGGGTACCTACCCCTAGTCAAACATATATAAATCCACTACAGTTTAGATATGCGTTCGTTGGAAAATACAATTGGTTTTATAATGGATGTACGAGAGTGTACGGTAATTTGGAAATGATTGGTACGGTAATGGTTGACCATGAGCTGGCAACCCTGCTGACAGTCATTTGCGACTGAAAGCGTCCTTGGCCGCTGGAATCTCACTATTTTTTTGCATAAGGATTGACCAAGTTGGTTTTGGCAATATTGCCTCCAAATAGAATTTGTTCAGTTTGGTTTATATCAACGGATTCTCCAGCTCTCAAGCAGTAGAACTAGGAAAATGAATCAAATTATAGCGGAAATTCAAAGCATGCCCACTGCTGGTTGAAAACGAACTTTCCTTCGTATAGTTGGCTAGGGCGTGCTCACTATGGGATAGCCTCTCTTATTTCACTTGATTAAGTTTTCAGAATCATTTTCATCAATTTTCGTAAGCCCAAATCATGAGTAAGATTTATGTTGCCATTCCGTGAGTTTTCCAGATTTGGGATCTTTATAAAACTAATAATGGGCACTGCCGATCACTCAATAACCTGCATAGTAGAACCCAACATGCTCTAGCAATGGGCCTGAAGTATTTTTTATTGGTACCTACAAGTCTCAGGAATGAACGCTTTCCCTCTACTCCTATTTCGGTCCTTAAAGCTCTTGTGATAAGGCATGGCTTTGAAATTACCTCCAAAACCTACCTGCTAGCCATAGAAAATTTTTAAGTTACACTATCACCTAACCTTGTGGTTTGTTCTATATTTGTTTCAATGAAAAAGTAATTTAAGAAGTTCCAGTCATGTAAAAAAGCAAAAAAAGTAAAAAATAACCATAAATATGATACGAAAAAAAAATACGAAAATTTGCTCCTACTGTCATGCTGCATGACTGGAACTATTTTTTGATTTAAGCACAATATATTCACAAGAACAGTTAAATCCATACCTTCGCTGAGGAGCACCAGGGCGGCTACGATCGTGAAAAGGAAAGCGTACAGTTTCATTTTAGTGGATCTGATTCAGTGACTGCTAGACAGTAAGCTGATGGACAATTCGCCGTTCCGTAAGCCTTTATACTCCCAAATGTGGAGGTCAAGCAATTATTTCCCCCCGATATTTTAAAACTTAGATAACCTTAAATTACTATACTATCAACTGACAGCCCTATTGGGGCTGATTGGGAAAACGTGGATGGTTAATTTGTTCCCGATACTAAACCAGTTTGAACTGGTAGTATAAACACATAAATGACATCGGAAAATACAATTTTCAGGGGGATTCTCAAATATTAGTTATTTATCATATTTTACTTCTGTATAAGAATAAATCCATCCAATCTGAACATTATGCACATTTTTGAAAGGCTTATTAAAGATAAATTAATTGTTTAATGCTCGGGATATCAAATGAACGAAAAACGAAGATTTTAAATCGATGCAGTATATTGAGGAGAAAACTAACACTGCTATTTACACCGGTATATACGATAAGTTCGTCTTTCTTATATAGTTCGTCACTAAATCGAAGAAAAATGGAATGTTATATAGTATTTTACCTTTTAGTTGAACCTTTTTCGCAATGATTTAAACATTTTTTACTTTAAATTAAACCTTTTTAACTTTTATTTAAACCTTTTTCACTTTCATTCAAACTTTTTTTACTTTCATTTGAACCTTTTCCACTTTCATCTAATTATTTTTTACATTGAATTAAACCTTCTTCCATTCCCAAGTAAGAAAATGAATTTTTGAACAAAATGAACACATGAAAACTTCACAGTTGAAAAAAAGATACTTCACAGTTCAACAGAAAACAGTTGAAAACTTTATCTCAGCAGTAATCTCCTTAAGCTCGTGTGACACACAGGAGGTACCCCAGTCAAGCAGACATGGGTAAATACGGATCGCCATAAGGCCTGTCCAGACGCCTCGGCGTGTCCTACTTCGAGTTGCCACAACCTATACTTCTATAATTATATACGCATGTTTATATTTCTCGATTTGAGCTCCTATCTATTCAAATAGTTATTGCCTTAATAATATCATTATCTAAGTACGTACGAAAAGTCGAGAGGATATGTTATTAAATATGCGTAGGAAAAGCTTTGGTATTAACACACAAATATGACCTTGAAAAAAACATATTCATACCTCGAACGAACGCCGGCGCCGTACCCACCACGAGCCGCGGCGCCGGCGCCTCCTCTCACTCCACCCCCCCGCTCGCCCCCCCCCCCCTCTCCACCCACCGTGACCCCCTGCCAAGCGTGCCAGGCGTGCTCGCGTCGAAAAAGACACGTTTTTGCCCGTTTTTGGCCCATAGCATCTATGCGAGTAAAGCGATCGGGATGGTTAAACGTTAGGACCAACTAGACCCCAAATGGAGTCTATGTGCGAAAGAACGGGTTTTTTAAGTCAATTCTTAGGCCTTTTATGGCCCGGACGGCGGACGGCGAACGGCGGATGGCGGACGGCGAACGGCGGACGGACATTTCAAATTTAGATTCTACGTACCTTGAAACGTAAAGTGACAAAGTTTGAGGGGGGGTTATAAAAATTTTTTGCTACACGATCACATAGGCTTATTATTGGAAATAATAAACATTATTATTGGTAATAATATAAACATGCGTATATAATTATAGAAATATCGTATATAATTAGAAGGTCATATTTGTGTGTTAATACCAAAGCTTTTCCTACGCATATTTAATAACATATCCTCTCGACTTTTCGTACGTACTTAGATAATGATATTATTAAGGCAATAACTATTTGAATAGATAGGAGCTCAAATCGAGTAGGTAATATAAACATGCGTATATAATTATAGAAGTATAGGTTGTGCCAATTATATACGCATGTTTATATTTCTCGATTTGAGCTCCTATCTATTCAAATAGTTATTGCCTTAATAATATCATTATCTAAGTACGTACGAAAAGTCGAGAGGATATGTTATTAAATATGCGTAGGAAAAGCTTTGGTATTAACACACAAATATGACCTTGAAAAAAAAAAAAAACATATTCATGCCTCGAAGGAACGCCGGCGCCGTACCCACCACAAGGTGCCGCGGCGCCGGCGCCTCCTCTCACTCCACCCCCCCACTCACCCCCCCCTCTCCACCCACCGTGACCCCCTGCCAAGCGTGCCAGGCGTGCTCGCGTCGAAAAAGACACGTTTTTGCCCGTTTTTGGCCCATAGCATCTATGCGAGTAAAGCGATCGGGATGGTTAAACGTTAGGACCAACTAGACCCCAAATGGAGTCTATGTGCGAAAGAACGGGGTTTTTAAGTCAATTCTTAGGCCTTTTATGGCCCGGACGGCGGACGGCGAACGGCGAACGGCGGACGGCGAACGGCGGACGGACATTTCAAATTTAGATTCTACGTACCTTGAAACGTAAAGTGACAAAGTTTGAGGGGGGGTTATAAAAATTTTTTGCTACACGATCACATAGGCTTATTATTGGAAATAATAAACATTATTATTGGTAATAATATAAACATGCGTATATAATTATAGAAATATCGTATATAATTAGAAGGTCATATTTGTGTGTTAATACCAAAGCTTTTCCTACGCATATTTAATAACATATCCTCTCGACTTTTCGTACGTACTTAGATAATGATATTATTAAGGCAATAACTATTTGAATAGATAGGAGCTCAAATCGAGTAATATAAACATGCGTATATAATTATAGAAGTATAGGTTGTGGCAATTATATACGCATGTTTATATTTCTCGATTTGAGCTCCTATCTATTCAAATAGTTATTGCCTTAATAATATCATTATCTAAGTACGTACGAAAAGTCGAGAGGATATGTTATTAAATATGCGTAGGAAAAGCTTTGGTATTAACACACAAATATGACCTTGAAAAAAAAAAAAAAAAACATATTCATGCCTCGAAGGAACGCCAGCGCCGTACCCACCACAAGGTGCCGCGGCGCCGGCGCCTCCTCTCACTCCACCCCCCCGCTCGCCCCCCCCCCTCCACCCACCGTGACCCCCTGCCAAGCGTGCCAGGCGTGCGCGCGTCGAAAAAGACACTTTTTCGCCCGTTTTTGGCCCATAGCATCTATGCGAGTAAAGCGATCGGGATGGTTAAACGTTAGGACCAACTAGACCCCAAATGGAGTCTATGTGCGAAAGAACGGGTTTTTTTAAGTCAATTCTTAGGCCTTTTATGGCCCGGACGGCGGACGGCGGACGGCGAACGGCGAACGGCGGACGGCGGACGGCGGACGGCGGACGGCGAACGGCGGACGGACATTTCAAATTTGGATTCTACGCACCTTGAAACGTAAAGTGACAAAGTTTGAGGGGGGTTATAAAATTTTTTTGCTATACGATCACATAGGCTTATTATTGGAAATAATAAACCAAAAGACACGAAATAAATTTATAAATTTTTTCTTTTCTTTTGATTTTCACGTACAACCAAGCCGTTACTGGGGAAATGAAACTTCTTTATTTTTGCTACGTTTTTCCATATAATCTGCTACATTTTCCTAGTTTCCTACATGCACGAAAATGAGCCACAGAGGATTGATTAGAGCATTGGTTTTCGACGACGAAGTTGATATGAAGACTTTACAATTCACCGTCCTCGTTGGATTAGAGAGAGCACGGCGGTTTTCAATCTCATAGAAATTGATTTTTTGAGGAGGTACCGACTTTTAAAAACTACTGTTTTGTCAGTTCTTGAGCATATTGATGATAACATCGAATACACAAGTCACGGGTAGAGATATAGGATTATTATCGGGACTTCCCTTTGAAGCTAGTTAATATTAACAAGGCTTCGCATATTATAGGAGGGACGCCCTATTGAAATTGATGAACTTGATGCATTTTTGGTTTATTATTTCCAATAATAAGCCTATGTGATCGTATAGCAAAAAATTTTTATAACCCCCCCTCAAACTTTGTCACTTTACGTTTCAAGGTGCGTAGAATCCAAATTTGAAATGTCCGTCCGCCGTTCGCCGTCCGCCGTCCGCCGTCTGGGCCATAAAAGGCCTAAGAATTGACTTAAAAAACCCGTCCTTTCGCACATAGACTCCATTTGGGGTCTAGTTGGTCCTAACGTTTAACCATCCCGATCGCTTTACTCGCATAGATGCTATGGGCCAAAAACGGGCGAAAAAGTGTCATTTCAAGGCTTTGTTAGACTTACGCACGCACGCACGCCTGGCACGCTTGGCAGGGGGTCACGGTGGGTGGTGAGGGGGGGTGAGCGGGGGGTGGAGTGAGAGGAGGCGCCGGCGCCGCGGCACCTTGTGGTGGATACGGCGCCGGCGTTCCTTCGAGGCATGAATATATGTTTTTTTCAAGGTCATATTTGTGTGTTAATACCAAAGCTTTTCCTACGCATATTTAATAACATATCCTCTCGACTTTGCGTACGTACTTAGATAATGATATTATTAAGGCAATAACTATTTGAATAGATAGGAGCTCAAATCGAGAAATATAAACATGTGTATATAATTATAGAAGTATAGGTGGTGGCAACACGAAATAGGACACGCCGAGGAGTCTGGACGGGCCTTATGACGTACGCTAGCCAACTAAAACTATGATCATACTCAATTGAAAAAATAATAAACCTTTGTGAAATAATTTGCAGCGTTTATGGGTTGTAGTCGTGTAATCGACAAATACCATTACGCGTATACGATTCCACGAATAAAATACAATAATAACGATAAAATTAACAATAAATAAATAACAATAAATTCGATAAAAACCTAAAAATCGGTATTTCTTACCATTTCATCGAAAAACATTCTCCTGAAAATTTTCCTAGGACAAGTCACAAATTATGGAGATACGTTCCGGTAGAACAAAACGGAAGTTAGTGAAAAACGTTGTCTATTTCCACGAAAAATAAAGAGTTACAATGTTAAATCGATTTCGACGGTTAGGCCATCATCAGTAACAAACAATAACTGAAGACACATTAGAAAGGACACAGCTTATATAGTGACAGGTGAAGGGAGATTGAATCCCATTGGTCGAGAGAAAGGAAAGGGGCAGGAGGTACAACCAATTAAGTGCATACAAAGTGAAAGGGGATTATAGCTAATCAGATGAAGTGAAAGGGGGAAATAACTAAATAGGGTTTTAACAGCAATATTGCGGTCAGACTGGTAGGAAATTTAGGGAAAGAATAGACGAGCATATGGAGGATTTCAGGGAAAATAAGGGTAAGTCTACATTTTCAAAACATCTTAAGGAATCTAATCATAGTTACAATTTTGATTTGACAGACAGACAGTTTGTAGAATTTCTTCATTTTTGCCCAAAGGGAGGTATGTTGAATGTACTTGAAAAATTCGAAATTATCAAAAGTGACAGGTCTGGTAAATGCTTAAATGAGGATATACCTCAATATATTTCACCACTGATAGGTCCATTTCTGTAAAGCTTGGAATTATCCCTTTACACTGTTGAAACCATATTTAGTAATTTCCCCCTTTCACTTCATCTGATTAGCTATAATCCCCTTTCACTTTGTATACACTTAATTGGCTGTACCTCCTGCCCCTTTCCTTTCTCTCGACCAATGGGATTCAATCTCCCTTCACCTGTCACTATATAAGCTGTGTACTTTCTAATGTGTCTTCAGTTATTGTTTGTTACTGATGATGGCCTCACCGTCGAAATCGATTTAGCATTGTAACTCTTTATTTTCCGTGGAAATAGACAACGTTTTTCACTAACTTCCGTTTTGTAATGGGTTTCCACAACTTCGTCGCGAGTGATTTAGTTCGTTCACGTAGAAGTTGATTTTTACATGAGCTTGCCTTAATTACCCAGTGTAATCAAAATAATCATCTTAAAAGAACAACATTTTTATTCCCGAGATGAGGGAAAAAACCAGCATTCCAGAATCACGTTTGGAAGAGTCTTGGAGAATTGATCTATAAATAATTTGTCGCCAAGTAATATCCCTTCCCATCCATCTTGGCAAGCGAGCAGCGCAGCAGACTCCCAAAGCCTTCAAAATTCCAAACACGGCTTCCCCCCCCCCCCCCCCCCCCCGGCCGCACTTCCCATCACAACTTGAATTCAGGTTATTGAATATGCGATCTCTTTGAAAACTCGCGGGGGAGTCTCTAATGTCGGCGGGATTAGACTGTTTTCTGAAATGCCAGTTTAATTACATCCTAATGCATAGGATTTCCTCGTAAACCGCTCTCTGCTGGAGAAACGGAAGGTGGCTTAATTGAAAATCGATAAACGGGGATGGGATGGCAGGCGGAAAACGGCGCGCCGCGTTTGAGCCGTTTTCATTTTAGTTTCAAACTGCGATGTGATGCTCTTAGGAGTTTGAGCCTTAAGTTGGATATGATTACTGAAAATTCTTTATTGACAAGGAAATGTGCCTATTCAATACATGGGACCATGCCCATTTTACAAAATCATAATTGATAGCAGATTCTTCAATACTAAGAGCACGAGTATGGTCACCTTCTTTAGTAAGAATTGAGAGATGCGCCCGACTGACAATAACACAATTGAACGGTAATTAGGCAAAAAATTAACAATGATTTACTACCTTATATTAGAAAAAATAAATAAATAAAATAACTTGACTTGTAACTTCTCTGGGTATCAAAACCAGTCTCTTCTAAAATCCTAACTTTAAACCTACGTTTATATTGGTATGATAGAAAAAATGAGCTAACCATTTTAGTCCCCCCACTACTTCCGCCCGAAAATAAATTTTTTATTACATGCTCCTTACCCAACCTTCTGAAACCAAAAAACTTAAGCCGTAGATGAGAAACAGAAAACATGAAATGGAGCTTCTTCTTTTCCTATATTACACAAAACACACGCATTTCCCTGATCAATTCCACAGTTTTCCCCCCTAATCCATCCTTTTATAGTTCTTGAATTGGCCAATTTTAGCTGCGCAAAAATCCTTTTTCCTACACAGGCGCATCTGAGTTTAGGTAACCCTCTGGATCGTTGTAGGTAAACTTTAAATATTTGTACAATGTGTTATAAGAAGAGTGGTACATTCTCCCTAAATCCTCATAAAATAGTTTCCTTCTATAACAACTAACCATAGAACTCCGCTTTTCTTGCAACTCCTTTAGGGGTTGTCTAGTCTATCCCTGACACCCCCCAACCCAATGCAGTGTGCTGCACATCATTTCTTTAATCTGCGCCGCCCAGTTAAACTTATATAGGTATGCTCCTCTTTTTACTGATGCCGCCAGCTGGTCCAAACAAATACGCGGATACCTGTTCATTTTCAACAAGCTTAAAAGCCTCCCCAGTACCCTATCGAATATCCTTACACACTACCTATAACGACCAGTCTCCAACCTCAGCAAATAACCAGGTGTACTCCTCAGCAGCCTTGTCAATAAAGAGTTTTCAGTACGATATGATTATATTGTGCATATATCTTCTGAATCAACAGTGCCCAAAAAATCTAACCTAAGAACAGTGTATGATTAATATGATTATATACGGAAATAATTTGGAAAATCCAAGCATTTTTATTGATAACTAGAGGCCTGTTAGGGCTTGGAAAGCCCTAATCTAGTCTGTATAACAGTAGTACCTAACAGGAACTCAGCACGGTATAGTAACGATATAAGTCCTACCTAATTGCGGCGTTATGTGAACTGGTGCAAAGCTAAGGCGATGTTATTAAATGATTAAAAAAGAGGAAATACCGATCAAAATGTAAGTAATGTAATAAAATAAAGCAAAAAACAAATCGGACCGCCTAGAACACGATCAAGATATGCACAGAGACGAACGGCGACACTTGAGGCCGTCTAACACTGAAATCGGTCCGCGAAGTTCTTCACAATTTCAAAGATCGTTCAGAAATTACTCTCCTAGATGTTAGCAACTACACTAAGTTTCTTACTTACCGTGGCAACTGTTGTTGCTGCCCCAGCCTAATAAACAGAGAGTCTCCCTATCAAATTTCAACTTCCTACAGTGAACAGCAAAGGATTTAGCTCACTCAGCTGATCAAAAAAGACCCCATCACTTCACTCGTCTCTTAATGTCCCAGAGAGTCTCCCTATCAAATTCTAACTTCCTACAGTGAACAGGAAAGAATTTAGCTCACTCAGCTGATCAGAAAAGACCCCATTACTACGTTTCTTACTTACCGTGAATTGATGGCAACTGTTGTTACCGCCACAGCCTAAAAAACAACTATTGTTGATAAGGATCGCCTAGAACACGATCAAGGCGGGTATAGAGACAAACGGCGACACTTTTGCAACAAACTTGGGGCCGTGCTGATTCGAATGAGCAGTCTAACACTAAAATCGGACCGCGAAGTTCTTCACAATTTCAAAAACCGTTCGGAATTATATATAAAGATAATATATGTAGTGCAAGTGCTAAGTGGTCGGTTTGTTGGGTATACAACTCCACTGATGGCAACGAACAGACTAATTTATTTCTAAATTTTCGTGAAATGTTCTATGCTTCTGCGTGATCCCTTGATACACCAATCAGTGGGATGAAAACATGTCTGTAGTTCATGAATTATTGAATTTTCAGAGAGGATTAATATTTCAACATTTTCTAACTAGAACTAGCACCTAAAATTTAACTAAATTCATCATGATTTTTAGAATGAATAAAATATAACTAATACGCTTCCTTCTGCTAGATCCCTTGATACACCAATGCGTGGGATGAAAACTTGTCTGTTCTATTCTAGTAATTATACTAATAATTCTATCTTGTAATTATCGAATTTCCAGAGAGGATTAATACTTCAAATTTTTCTAACTAGAACTAGCATCTAAAATTTAACTAAATTCATGATGATTTTTAGAAAGAATAAAATATAACTACTACCCTGCAAAAATTATGTGATTCAATAGATAAAAGTCTATCTTCGACTCATACTAAAGATGAATGGGGTTCTTATTGAATACTAGCCACTCCGGCTCGCTACGCTCGCCTCCACGTCCAGCCGGGGGGCAAGCCCCCCGGACCCCCCATTAAATTGCTCGCTTCGCTCGCAAAGTGTGGCATATAGGGGACGTTGCTCGCTTCGCCCGCAAAGTGTGGCATGTATAGAATGTTGCTCGCTTCGCTCGCAAACAAAAACCCTGGACTCCCCGTGCTAATGACACACGTGCGAGTTTTAGACGCTTGACGCCGCGATTGTTTCTCGCAGCGTCAAAGCGGTACTTACTTATTATAGGGTTGAAACACACGTGACGCGCGAAGTGAAAGTAGCGAGTTTTACCCGCCGCGTCAACAAAACGGGCGAGGGTATGACGCTTGGTACCTGCTACCCGCCGCGGGCTCGCGACGGACAAAAGACGCTTGGCGTCATAGCAGTACTCAACCGACCGTTGATGGTAACACACTTCTCGCCAGCGGGGATTTTCTCGTGTGTAATATTATAATATTTTGTGATGACTAATGTTATAATATTTTGTGACTTATGTAAATGTTTACATATATAGCTTTTCCAAGCCAAATTGAGAATTTTCCAAACCAAATTGAGAATTGTTCAAAGGAGAATAATCTTTAAAAAATAAAGACAGAAAGGGATTATCCAAACTGAAGTGACAATTTTTCAAATGAAATCAAAACTTTTAATTATGAATAAAATGGTACAAGGTACCATTTAGCCAAGGTATAGGTACCTAGTTGAAAGAAAGAAATCCGCATTTTTTAATTACAAAAAAAAAAATTCAATTTTCCACATTTTGAGTAAAATGAGGTAGGTATTTACGTAGGCTAGTATGTACTTGAATACTACCTCATTTTACTCAAAATATGGAAAATTGAATTATATTTCTAAATTAAAAAGATGCGGTTTTCTTTCTTTCAACTAGGTACCTATCCCATGGCTAAATGGTACCTTGTACCATTTTATTCATAATTGAAAGTTTTGATTTAATTTGAAAAGTTGTCACTTTAGTTTGGATAATTCCTTTCTGTCTTTATTTTTTAAAGAAAATTCTCATTTGAAAAATTCTCAATTTGGTTCGGAAAATTCTCAATTTGGCTTGGAAAAGCTATATACAGGGTGTCCCATCTAAACGGGCCCATCGGGAAATTACAGCCTTACGGTGCGAGCTATCGAAAAATTGAACTGGAGCTTTTTTATAGTATTTCAACTCAGCTTCACGATGCGGAAGTCCGATTTTTACTTTTCCATGTTTTAGGGTCTCAAATCATTGATTGAAACTTACGGTTTCCTCTTGACCCCCCTTTTTTATTGCTTTTTTCGATTTTTGGTTGAATTTGGAACAGAAAATGCCTCATTGAAATTTTCTTTTTGGGGCTTCGTTTCATTTTATTGTTCACCAATAATTTTTTCATATGTAAAATATATGTGTTATTTTGAGGTCACTTACCTCAGGGTGGCAGCCAACATTTCCATGGGTGGTACAGCTATTCTCATGACCGTATCTTGACTTTTGATCTCGTCACTGATCTTGCCCAACAGTTCATCAAATGAAGAAGTACTCATTCGAAAATAGTTGAAGAACTTGGTTTCATCACTCCTCAAGTCCATCATCATTGAAGTGAAAGCACCTTTCAAAAGTCATTTACAATTGAACGGATGCACTCAAAATTTCCTCTCTTTCTTATATTTAATAATTTTATACGCGAAATAAACTAAAACTTTATTTTTTTAATCTTTGCGCTTCTAGCACACTCTTACAGAAGCGAACCATCCTGTGGTAGGCGGGTACTTTGACGCTGTTGTGTGTCATGGAGAGGAAAACATGAAGCCGCGAGATTTCTCAGAACCCTCGCGGCGTCAAGCGTCTAAAACTCGCACGTGTGTCATTAGCCTGCTCGCTTCGCTCGCAAGGTGTGGCTGTACACATGCGATGTATTACAATTGAAGAATGTAGAGGATGTTGCTCGCTTCGCTCGCAAACGGTAGATCCCTAAGGATAGGTTTAATTCTGTAGGGGATTTTGCTCGCTTCGCTCGCAAACGGTAGATCTCTAAGGGTAGGTTTAACTTCTGTAGGGGATGCTGCTCGCTTGAGGAAGTTATACTGCCCACCCAACTTGGCAGACGTTTTTTTCTGTAGGAAATTCTTACAAACAAATTAAATCTTATAAAACTACGTGGAACCACGAAAAGTTTATTAGGAGATGTTGCTCGCTTCGCTCGCAAGGTATTGCTGCATGTGTGTAGGGAAAAACCCGGATTTATTCCGTTGAAATGAGTCATCAAGTCCCTTCAAGACTTAAGTGCGTAGGACTGGCCGCAACATTGTGAAACGGGCTTGATTAAAAATGTCATATTAAACGCTTCCCTCTCTTCCGCTCGCATTTTGACCGACTTCACGTCACTTTTTTCGATATCCGATTTCGGATTCAGATTCGGCGGGATCAAAGCTGTATTTCGCCCGCGAAAACCGTTCCGAAAAACGTACCTTTACAGGGTATATTTTAATGGGAAAAAACGTAGTTTTTCGTCGGACTTTTCGAGAAAACACGGTCCGTACTCGCATTTTTTTGACGCATTTCCCGATACTTTTTTCGCGATCCGACCGCGCCGTCGTCTTCCTCGTTCAAAAACCTACGAAACCGGTATTTTTCCGGAATTTTCGACGGCCGTTTAGAGGGGTAGAGGAAGCGGGGAAGTCCAAAAAGCGCACATTAATTCTTACTTCGACCCCCCTCCCGCCCTACGGCATGGTTCGGCTGGGATTAGAAAATTTTAAATTCGCTCGTTCCCCCTTTCGGAAAATCCCAAGAAGATCCCCCCTCTCGTAGACTCCCCCACTCAGCCGTTTGGCCGTGCATAGACACGACAGACAGACAAACAGACAAACAAACAAACAGACGGAGTTTCATTCTTATAAATCGTAAAGATGTTAGTCCTTGATATTCCTGTGTCTTGATTGAGTCTTAGGAGTTCGCATCGGAGCTCTACTCACATGCACCCTTCATGTTGACAGTCTTTCCACACAACTGCGCTGTGCACTTGCCTTTAAAAAAAAATCAGGCCAGTTGATAATGATAACACCATTCTAATGGCATACCACGGTTTATTTTCACAAAAATTAAGTGCGATGTAGTACTTTGAGGGAATTCGTCAAAAGCCCAGAGAATTTTCCGCCTTCAAAAGCAAGCTATGCGAATCAATACCAGGAAACCAGCAAGAACCCCCGCCCGACCTCTGTTCATCAGCGTTGTGTTCGTTGTGTCCTCGTGTCTCCGATTTTTTTTTTTTTTTTTTTTTTTTTTTTTTTTTTTTTTGAAAAAAACTCATTTATTTAGATAAGTATTGTAATACAAAAAAAAAAGTTACACAAACCAGGAAATGCTACTCCCCACTATAAGTCGTAGACTTGTGCTGTGGGGAGGAGTAATACATAATCAGCACACTCATTCAATACCTTATTCAATAATCATCTTGTAAGTAAATATAGGTAAATAAGAATCAATAGGTATACATCGGGTAAATCAGAATACATAGGAATCATTTAGTTACCATCTTAAAGTTTTAATGTTATCTAATGGGTCTCAGATTGCCTCATTATATATTTTTTCAGTTCTTTTTTGAACTTTTCAATTTTAGAAATAGAGCGGAGCTCATGGGGTAGGGCATTTAACAGTTTTGCTCCCCGGTAATCATACGCCCGTTGGCCATGGTGAGTCCTACGGAAAGGCAGTTTAGAAAGAAATTGTCCACAAGTTCTTGTTTTTCCTTCATCTAAAAATTTCAGGTGGTTGCTATGTAAATCCTTATATATTTTAATTATAGTTATCTTGTCACTTAGCTCTCCCAATTCGAGTACTTCGAACTCTTTAAAGAGAGCTTCTGTCGAATATCTTGTCCTTTTTTAAAGTAAGACTTTGATTAAGAGCTTCTGGGTCAGGAATAACGAATCAAGAAGAGACGCGCTACATCCTCCCCAACCAGATGCACCATAGATCATGACCGACTGAATGAGCGCATAGTATACCATTCTACGTCTATCAATATCTAAAAAGTTCCTAAGCTCCCTACACACAAGGATCATCTTTCTCATCGAGGATGTCACTTTTTTCAGGTGTTTGTCCCATCTTAGGTTCTGATCAACTTCCACACCTAGGTATCGAACAGAAGCAACTTGTTGTATTACTTCACAGCAGCAATGACGGTTATCTGTACATTCCGGTACATGGCATTTTAGGTTCTTTATCTGCAGGATATCACTTTCTCTAAACGCGAAAGTTAAGAAATTAGTTTTAGAAAAATTGATCTTCATTCCCATACTTTCAAGACAGTGAAGGATTTTGGTCAGACATGATTCAGCTTTTATGATGACTTGTTCCCAGGAGTTACCCGTTATTATAAAGGCTGTGTCGTCAGCAAAAGACACTGACTCCATGTTAAGAAGTCTGTTCATGAATACTATAAAGTAAATCGGCCCGACGACAGTTCCTTGAGAGATTACACAGTTGCAAAATTCATGGTCACTTATAACATCATCAACTTTAGTAAAATGTGATCTATCCTCCAGATAACTTGCAGTCCACTTGATAAAACCTCGGTTGACACCAGTTTGTTCTACTGCGGAGATTAGTTTTGAATGTGCAACAGTATCGAAGGCCTTGGCTAAATCCTGATATGTACACATTAACTTCTCTCCCGCATCTAATGCACGCAATATAGTCTTCGTCATAAAAAAAATTGCATCATTAGTGCTCCTACCTTTTCGAAACCAAGACTGCCTATCACTGATCTTCCCCTGACTCTCCAAATATGCACAAAATACACTTTAGCAGAAAGCGATGAGACGGCTCCTTCCGTAATAAGACCGTAGAGCCCCACGCGAGACAAAGACGGAAAAACAATGGAAATGAGAGCCGAGAATACGACGTTCACTTCACGACAACTGACGAGATACCGCCTTACCCACTCTTGTTTCCGCGTTATGTCTGGTCTCGGCTCGTGGATGTTGCCGCCGTTCATGGAATGTATCTTGGTCTAAACCTCCACTTGAATTTTGTTTAGGACCTCATAAAAGTTGTAAATGTTAGGATGGAGATTGTTAAATCTCGATTGAGAGATGCATGGAATGACTCACACGCGTTGGTCGTCTACGTCACATCAGCATATTTTCGGGCCCACAACGTCGGACGAAACAATGCGTCATCAGCGACGTACGTGTCGTGAAAGTACTCCAAAAATTGTTGAGCAGCGGCCTCATTGTTTGGCTTTTTGAGGATCCACTGACAGAACACATCAACAATTTCACTCGGGTGACAGTACGGCATTCCGAACGGCCAGTGGAGCCACTTATCAGCTGCCGTGCCACTCTTGCAGCAGGTGGTTTGGCCTAGTTCTTGTATTTTCCTCAGAATGCTTAACCAACTGCAGCTTTTTTCTTTTTTTTTAATAGAAACAGGAAATCTACAAGTATTGTAAGAAATCTTACTTTTTTGGAAACGGTCAATTTTTGAATGGCTATTAGGGTTTCGGGATGGTACTTTTCAAGAACAAAAGCCCATAGTCTTAAGTTAAATTTAATGCTGATTCCGAAAATGGAGTCGAATGTTAAGATAAAATGAAATGGAGAAATCGGGGTTTATAAAACACAATTTTTTTTTTTTTTTTTTTTTTTTTTTTTTTTTCCTCTATAAAACCTTAAAAACGACATATCTCTGGAACGGATTGAGATAGAGTGGTGCAGCGGTCGGTGGCGATTAACTACCTACATTTTTGGTTTAATTTAACCCCCTTAAATATTGTCGTCTGCTTGCCATACACCCTGCACATTAATATGAATGAAACGCTCTTCTTGGGTTTTCCTAAAGGGATAGCAAGCAATTTTAAAATTGTTTGCCTCCACCCGAACTTTGGGGTGTTGGGCGGGAGAGGGGTGGGGGGGGGGGGTGTCAGTTCATTGAGGTTAGGCAATGACCCGCAAGACCGAACGGTCTTGAAGGCGAGGTCGCTTTTTACCCCTTGCTGGATTAGTGCAAAAAGGTGTTTTTCTTACGGACTCGGGATTGGCTCAGCAGTAACATCTCATCACATCTATTCATCCCACCATGAGCGAGCGAATCAAGCGAGAAAACTGCACTAATAGTAGTATAAATACACAGGTATATTTTGAGATTTAAAAAAATCTCAAATAATTTTTGACGTGAAGACTTTTGAAATTGAAATGTAACTTTTACATGATTTTATCCATCACAAATGTTGGTAATATACGCATTGAGATCCTTGAGTGTTTGGATTGTCGTTAAGGTCGAAATGAGAAATCAATGTTTTCCCCCCTTAATAATTTCCAAGTGTCTTCTTTGAAGAATCTAACTACAATCGGACTTTCGAAACCGAGCCTCTCGCGTAGGCCTGCTTCAAGCTTTAGATCAAGAAGTATGAAGGGCAGGAAAGGGGAGGACGATTAAATTTAAACAATATAACGGTAACGGCTCGGTATTAAACTAATGGCGGCGGCAGGTGACAGCTCGCGGAGAAGTGAAGGTAGTTGGGTGAATTTAAAGAGAAGAGAGTTTTGGTTCCAAGGTAAACCAAACTCAATTAAGCCTCCCCCTCCACACTTCTATCCAACCCCCTAACCTCCGGCCTACACCCCCCTTGCCACCCGACACCCCTTTCCCAGCTTCTAAGGTCGGGAGCATCAACCAAGGTGGCAACTCCAGCTCTGCTTTTGCTTTCCATCTCGCGATCTTCATAACCCTGGAGGTCCCTTGCGTTCCGTTTCCTTCAACCTCTCAACCCTTCTAGCTAACTTTACTTGGCGCCTCCTTATTCCTTTATGTTCCTCAAGCACATTGCATTATCATAGTTCCTAAGTGTTGATCATAGGGAGGAGTAGAATAAGAATACTATTATTATTACAACGTATGACAGAATGGATATTATTGGAAAGAATTACCACTTCAAACCCTCATTATTATCCTTCAAATTATGGAGGATAATATTTTAAATGAGTATTCTACAGGGCGGTCCGTAATAAACGGACACATTTTAAAATCCTGTAACATTCACAAAATCGATCGTAGGGATTAAAAAATAAGGAAAAAGTGTAGAGAAAATCAGTAAGTTTTATTCACAATCGACAAATCGGAAAAAAATTCTCAAGTTATAAAAAATTATGTCATTTAAAATGACGACCCTGTTTGCAGATCTTCAAGGACCGTCTTGAACTGTGCGTTACCAAACAGGGTCGTCATTTAAATGCCATAATTTTTAGAAATTGATAATTGTTTTCTGATTTTTCGATTGTGAATAAAACTTACTGATTTTCTCTACACGTTCTGCTTATTTTTTAATCCCTATGACCGAATTTGTGAATGTTACAGGATTTTAAAATGTGTCTGTTTATTACGGACCACCCTGTATAAGGGGTGTCAACAGTAATTTTGAGGCAAACTGAAGGATTCGAATCTAGCTCTCATTTCTGATCAAAAGTTACTCCAAGAGATTTGTTTTTAAACCCTTTGTTTTCAAATTGTTCAATTTTTAAGATTTTTTTTCGTATTTTGTGCCTTATGACATTAAAACGGCAACTCCCTTTTGAATCACTGTAAACTCAAAACTAAGAACACCGTGGGAAAGAGCGTTCAATTTCCTATAACCCTGATATAAAGTAAAGGTGTTTTAGTTAGGTTTAATTGGTCAAAAAAGGCCATAGTACAGATTTGGAAAAAAATAGTCAAAATCGACGTGTTTCCTTCCGTTGTACTGACACAGGTATGGCCATTTTTCGGCGTGCACAGAAATCTCTGCGAGAAACTTTTGATCAGAAATGAGCTCTAAAATCGATTCCTTGAGTTTGTCCCATAATTAGTGGAGGCAGTCTGTATACTGGATTTTTGTGCATAAAGTCAGGCATTTAAACAATACGTACCTTATGTGATGTATAGTTATGTGCAGTTTCTCCTTCTCATTCCTTGAATCTCCTGCTCTCCGAGGTTATACTTCGAGCACTTTAGCGTCCAGGTCATCCTCTAGGTGTTGAAGCCTAATCGTCTCAACCCTTGGTAAGTTCTCCAATCCATCTTCCACCTACACTAGGATAAGAGTACTAGTTATTGGCCACTTGAGGGATTTCCCCAGGGTACCCAACCAAATTATATTATTTTTATGAATTCCCTTGATTTTTTGAAAGAATAAACACATCGAAAATGTGATCCGATGTCGATTTTGGCCACAATGTTTTTTAAAGGCAGTTCTTCAGTGGTTTTCTATATAAGTCATTGCAAGAGTTATTAGACACTTGTTTCTAATATAGATCACTTGTGCACCTGTTATTTTATTAGTCCTGATGGCAGTGGTGTATGAAAAATAACATTGAAAACAAGTCAAAACCGCTTTGGGTCGCAAAATTCCAATCTCAGTGTCATGTGGAGGATCAGCTCCATGGATGGTTCTCACTATCTACCACACAGAAGAGAGGCGCCCAGACTTCGCTAGATGCGGCGATGACTTACAGAATCTGAAGACCATACTTTTTATTTTAGTTTTGTAACCAAACGTATGAAAAAGTATTAAGCGCCATGGAATTACTATAATTTTCTTCAAAAATTTGCTAAAATCAAAATCTAAACTGATTTTTCAACTGAATAGGTACCACCTTTAACATATGGAACGAGTTTTTGAACAAAACATATCAAAATACAATTTAGTTTTCAGCGCATTTTCTTTTAAAAAGGAAGAAGAGAGCTATTGTGTTCACTTTTTCCCTTGATTTATGTGTGCATGTCCTCTTCAAATCGTTTTAAATGCCACTTCTCGGCGTCCGATTTTGATGAAACTTGGTATGGATGTAATCTGTAACATAGCGAGGATGAAGATGTATCAGGGGCCGCTGACGCACGAGAGCTCATTGATCAGCGGAGTAAACTCCAAAGCCATTTTGTCTACTATTCAACGCAGGAAGCTGAAATTTGAGGGGGAGGCTCAAGAGAAAATACTGAAGACGTATGAGGTATCGACGATCAGCTGTGTATTTCACGCAAATCTCCTTACATGTGACTCACTTCGTGAGCACTGGTCTACTTGTTTAAATAATTACCTAATCAAAAAACTAATCTCCACCCTTTGTCGCCATTGGTATACTTCTGCTTGGGTATCATTTCAATTTGTGTCTGCTGACAGGTCATGCAGTATGGGTTTTTAAAAAGGTTTCTGGCTAAGCTATAAAATAAGTTTCTAGGTAAGCCAGGATAATTTTTTCGTTTGTCATTACAAAGTACAAGGTCAAAGCCAGTATATGTACATTCATTTAATAATATTTTTTTCGCCACTCATAACCATCACCATTATTTTTTTAATTGAAACTAGACTTTTTTTTTAGTATTGGTAGCAGAAGCACATAATCTGCTGGATAAAAGCACACAACAGTCTGGTAGGCAACGAAAAAGCAGACAGGGCTGCAAAAACTTCAACAACCCAACCGAACCCACCAGATAATTGGACCATATACCCAGTGGCGGCCGGTGGTCTGCAAAAGAAGTGGGGCACAAAAATATTTACCTATTTGACAGTCAAGAAGAGCATTGAGGTTTTTCTTCCATTAGTTTTGTTTTCAGTGTGAATTAACTTTGACCTAAACACATGATACATAAATCCCACTTGGGTCATGTCATGCCTTGGGCAACTGTTATGAAAGTATATGGCTACTAAATAATAATCAATCATTATCATTAAATATTATTGATAAACTAAATATAAATTAATTAGATAAATAAATTAAATTAAAAATACTATCTTATAGGTACCTACTTACTAAGTATCTAAAAATTTTAGAATGGACTATATTATTATTAAAAGTACTAAAAATTATCAAGGCTTCAATTCAAATCATCAACTCAACAGCTTCCTAGAGTGTAAAACATAGAAATTAGCTTCAAGAGCCACTCATCTAATCCGAACCCTGGGCATCATCAAGTAAATGTCCTAAAGAGGCAACATAAGAAATTACAGCTTCCTTGAGTGTAAAGCATAGAAATTAACTATTAAAATGATTTAACCACCGCTTCACAAATCAAACCGTTCTCGCAATATTTGGATCACCTGCTATGAATCAAATCATCGAAACACCAGCTCAATGAAATCATCAGAAATTAACAAGCGGTGGCAATCATGTTCACAATATCAATTATTGAGAATGATCACCTGAGTGTACACAATTATTCAAAAACCTTGCTCATAACTCAGCTTGTTGGCCACGCACTTCGCAGTAGTTAACATAATATGGTTGGATAAATCGAGAGCTTTCGAACGAATGGTCGACGAATTTTGTGGGTTGAAAAACGACGAAGTACCATTTCACTAGTAACGACTCGGTTGTAAGCGGAAATCATCAAAATATTTTTGTGAGCAATTTTCCGTGACGTGTTTTTGTTTATGTGCCATAGCAAAGACATAAAGAAAATAGTTGATTGTTCTCTACCCAATACAGTGAGTCTATTTTATTTATTGGTATCGCGTAAGCAAGTTTTCGTGACGATTTTTCAGTTAATGTGCCAAAGCAAAGACATGAAAATGTCAAAAATGTCAAAATCAGTACCTGACTAAACTTCAACTTACGTAAATCCGTCGATGAACGTCGTCCTTAGGTGTGAATTCTATTCAAAGTGATTGTTGATTTTTCTTCATTCCCCACAAGGGATGCCAACATTTATTTTTGTAACTATCATTCGTAACTACCGACGGAGCTACGGTTATGTAGCTCTACACATAGAACAACGCACTCCAACTCGACCGACAATACAAAGGACTTTATTACAAAAGATGTATTCAACAACTTAGGACTGAATGAAAATAGGCACTTATAACAAAACACTATAATACGGACTTTACTTTAGAGTAAATTCTTGGGAACAACCGGACAAACTTAAAGAAACATCACATATTACTTGCAGAGACAACAAAACATTACTACGAACATACCCAACAGGGAACTCAGCATGGAGTGACGAGAAGGAATCAGTGTGGCTAATGGAATAAACCGAAACTCCTCTAGTGGAAGCCACTCATAACGTAAATTTCATTCTACGGTCTTTAGAAAAGTTGGAAACCCTGTCTGGGGCAGAGCCCCCAAAATCATGAGAAATATCCCGTAATGACCTCTTTTTCCCATTCCTTGCCCTTTATTTCCCGTTTCTTGCCCTTTATTTCCCTTTTTTTCCCCTTCACAGTCTAACCTGAATCGACGAAATTTCTCTCTTGATAGAGTGATATCATCGCAATCTACGTACTTTTTCGCTGGCAGATGGATCTTAAACCTCCTTGGATGGAGCGTAAACCTATTCCTTCTAGCATCCACCTTGGAGCCACAGCATGGAGCTGTTTGTAAAGTCTTCATTCCAGTTTGTTACTTTTTTCCCAAATGTACTGGGGCAATGTCCCGATGCCCCCCCTCACGGGCCGCCCCTGCATATACCCACCCTCCGATCTACATAGCATGTTTACAGCTCAGTGTCTCCTTCGATGGCAAAAATGGCACTCTACTTATCCTTCTGGCCGACGCCACACTACCTTGTTCCCTGCAACATCACTGGCACTCCCATTCATCCTTCGCTGGCCTACCAAAACAGTTTTGTAAGGCGATAACACGATTGAGAAGCGGCGTCACCGTCACCATATCATTCCTGCACCTTATTGGTCAAGAGCAAAGTGGCTTATGCTCCAACTGCCGAAAAGAAGAAACTGCAGAGCACCTGATTATGGAGTGCACCAAGCCACACAACCAAAGAGCCACGTTGTTCCACAAGTGGGACAAAGAACTATCAAGATCATATAATCTCGACAACGCACTATGCTCCCAATTTCCACCAGTATACATTTCTCTACTCAACTTCCTACAAGCGTGCGATCTGAAGCTGTGATACTACTATGTACTACTGTAGCTACATATATAGGCACTGTATAGAATGCCTGATCGTGCACTCGGCAAAGTGTCCTTCTGATCAATCCTTAACTGATCTGGGCACCTTAGTTGGACATATAAGTCAGAATGATGTGTATAGTTTGGTGGTCTGGATGCTCGCACGCTCGCATCTCAAAAACACATAACATCAAGTAGTCAACCCCTTAGTAAAACTTCAGATTAGTTGGGCATCTAGGTCAGAATGATGTGTACTGATACTTTGCCTAAATCAACGGTAGGCATTATGTATACTGCCTAGACATTGTGTACATTGCCTAGCCATTATGTCTAAAGAGAGTTAGAAATTAAGGAATTTCGTACTTTGCCTAAAAAGTGCAGGCATTGCATACAACGGCTAGTCATTATATACAATACCTGCATTTCATACTTTGACTGTTACATATATATTTCATAACAATTACTTAGTGTAGGCTGTATAGTGCAATTTGTAACTGATGCCAAATGAATAAAAATAAATTTAAAAAAGCAGAAGCACAGGGGCTCCGACTTCTTGCCGTAGTCTTCAAGCTCAGTCTACTATCATTGCTTGAAGAAATTTAGTGAGATGAATGTAGCGATTTCTAACAAATAGTGAAAAACTGTAAAAAACGAGTGTTGAAAAAGATGTATGTAATGGGAAAATCGATAAAACAACGAAAGAAGTTTTTGGTGGAAGCCACTTGATAGAGCGTCCCGAAAAAGAAAACAGTTTGTGCCGCCTTGTTGAGAGGTGGGAGGACGTGCAGGAAGCGACATGTTTTATGAATGCTACCCCTCGTCCGCCCCTTCGCCGCTCATCGCGAAAAATCCCGTGAGAAAGCGGTATTTTTTCGAGGGAAGAAAAAAGTAAAAGAGAAAGAAAAAAGACGTTGAAAGGCTCGTAGAGGAGGCATAGCGTTGAAGAGGAGAAAAGAGATATAGGTGAGCTATGAAAGAAGTGTTGAGTGATGGTCAAGAGGTGTGACACGGAGAAGAGATGGGGAGTGGGAGGGGGTAAATAAATGAAGACATAGATAAGAAAAGAAGAAAGTGTGATGGGGTCAACCCATTACATCAGTCATCTCTCCACGATGGAAGGATCCTGCGTCATGGAGGAAGGGACGCCACACAATACCTCCCCCGCGTTTCCCTTGTTCTTCCTCGTTTTTATACGGCGTCAATTCCCATTCGCCATCACTTTTTAATTAATTATACCACCGCTCTTTTTACTTTGCCGGAAAAATGTAAACATTTGAATTTCATCATAAACCCCCTCCCTCTTTCTCACTTCTTCCATTATGTCCCTCGCTGTCCGATCTCGAAAAGCAACCCCCTTTCCACCCTGCCTGTCGACATTTTCGCCCCCAACCTTCTTCACCACTACCGACCCACCAATTCCACCCCTATCCCTCACCATTACCATCATGTTCTTGGTTGTCATCCCCTTTTCCAACAAAGTTCTTTCTCGATCGACTTCGGCCTCCGTTCGAGCGCAGGCGTAATAATGCAATATTTATTCATTAAATTCTGAATGACGTTCTTCAATTTCCTGGCAGCGTTGGCACATTTCACCTCCCAACTCTTATTAGTAAGGGAGTTGTTTTGTATTTCATTGGTGAACCCAACACAAATCCTTACAATCATTAAGTCTTCGTAGGCAGAAAACTCCGGCTTACCAAAACCCTTGTACCTGTTGTTGAACCATTCTTCATTTTAGCGAATTTTCGTAGAAAGTTAGCAACAAAGTTTATCGGTAACGCATGTCGTTTTTTTGTTTCAGTTTTTCTGTTTAAATCAAAACTCGTAAACGAGTTCCACTATCTGCTTTACAAGCAGATACTACCATGTTACATGGATATGTCTTTGATTGGGGATTTCATAACGGTTGCCCTCGAGAGTTGTAAACAAATCCTTTAACTTTGGACTGTATACCGGCTAGAAATGGAAACCTATCAGTCTCGGATTTTTGTTTGTAACGACCAATTCGTTGAAGAACGATTCGGGAAACTTCACTTACATATATATTCAAACCAAATCATCAGTCGTTCCGTTCACTAGAAAGAAGTTCTCCCTTGATGGGAAAAACAAAAGATCATGGATATGTCTAGTACCTACTGTTTACCAGTTGGTACCTACTACTCAATAGTATACCAACCATGTAGTGCCTTCTTTTCACAAGATTATTCCATTATGGTTACAAAACAGTATTAGATTTGACATGGATATGTCTTTGCTCTGGGGGTCAACCAAAAATTTCCGTGACGCAAAATTGGACAACTCGAGTACAACCGTTATGAAATCCCCAATCAAAGACATATCCATGTAACATGGTATCCGCTTGTAAAGCGGATAGTGGAACTCGTTTACGAGTTTCGATACTTTAATTTAGAGTAATAAATCAGCATTCCTTGACACTACAATGGCTTAGAGGTCATGAAATGTCGTGGTAAAATGAGAGCATTCCAAAAAGTGACGAACGGTTTTTCCAACTATGAAAACTATGGGAGTTACTCTTCCCTGGTAACGCCTTGGTTGTACGTGAAAATCAATAGAAAATGTTCCGGTCGGGAAAAAAAGTGTCGGTCGGGAAAAAAAGTGTCGGTCGGGAAAAAAAAAGTGTCGGTCGGGAAAAAAAGTGTCGTGAAAAATTCCTTGACCCCCAGCCAAAAGACATGTCCATGTCAAAATGGATATCTCTAGTACCTACTGCTTACGAGTTGGTACCTACTACTCAATTGTATACCAACCATGTAGGGCCTTCTTTTCACAAGATTATTCCATTATGGTTACAAAACAATATTAGTTTTTAACAGAGTAATAAATCCGCATTCCTTGACACTACAATGGCTTAGAGGTCATGAAATGTGGTAAAATGAGAGCATTCCAAAAAGTGGCGAACGAGTTTCCTACTATGAAAACTATGGGAGTTACTCTTCCCAAGTAACGTCTTGGTTGTACGTGAAAATCAATAAAAAATGTGCCGGTCGGGAAAAAAAGTGTCGCGAAAAATTCCTTGACCCCAGCCAAAAGACATATCCATGTCAAAAACTTTAGCGAGCTCATTAGAACTGCACATACGAAGAGTATAGAAATTCGAAAAATACGTCGGCCGTATTGATGCTTATTGCCTGGGGTGTGACGGGAGTAGAATGCCGACAATTTTCAGGCGATTACCGTTTATATCGGCCTAAAAAACGATCGAGCCACTTTGGCAGATAACAGGGCTTCTAAAAAAAAATGGGGGAAAGGGAGACTGTAGTAAGAGGGATTGGAAGAGCCAGTCGATAAAATAACTGCAGGAAGGATCCGACAAAAATGAGGTAAGGGAAAAGAGAAAAACAAGCCAAGAATCCCTTGGAGACTTGCCCGGCCCCAAGTCGGCGGACGATGCCGTGTTATGTTTTCAATTTTCTTCAGTCCTCACAGGATTCGGATCTAATAACCTCAGCTCCCCTTCCCCTTTGTTCCGAGTTGAACTTTGAGCTTTGTGTTCTCATCGTGGCGGTAGCGGCCTGGCAAGACCCTTTCCAAGTCGCATCGAAAACGGTCAACTGATCTAGGTGTTGGTCTAGGGATATTTCTTCTGTGATCTGATACGAAATTGAACTCTGAGCAACAAATGTCGTATGAACCTGGTCCGCAAACCCTTCAGTTCTTACGATGATAGGGCCAATGGGCCATTCCTGTTATATCCCCGGATATTTCCGTTAATTCTCTACTATTCATTCATTCTGACCATCATGTCCAAATAATCTGAATTTTTACTAAGGGTTTGATTACTTGATGTAATGTATGTTTTAGATACGAGCTTGCGAGCATCCAGACCACCAAACTATACACCATCATTTGTTCTATCTCTATGATCTATCTAAATGATCTATTTTACCACAGTGGACGTAAAAATGATTGGGGATCATCAATCCGATCATTCCCCATTCTATAGCAAATAGTTTGTAAATGCGGGGATATAATAGAAAAAACCCGGGCCAATAAATGTCTGCCAATTAGGATGGGCAGCATATCTTCCACAATTACTGTGAAATAAACCTATAGAGTTATATTCCAGATAACTCATGTTTGAGCATGCGCTCACTCTACCATCAATGAAAAGGCATTCGCCATCTCAGGTATACAAGGGGTGCAATTCTGGTCAATTTTTCGGTGTTTTCCCAAGTTGGTGTTGCGAATATCAATAAATGAACATCATTATGAGTTTCATTATACCCCAGAATCCCCAAAAATCATGATACCCCGAAATCATGTATTACTTGTGGCAATTGAATATCTTCAAAAACTCAGTATTTTACAATTTTAGCACTTTCAGAACGGAATTGCGCCCGTTTTCGCGCACTTAAAAAAATTGAGTGATGAGTTATTTCTTCATGGAAATTTCACGCAAAATTCAAATCTGCAATAAAAGAAATGGGAGTCCCCATTTGAAAAAACAAAGTTTATGTCATTTGCAACACTTCAGGCGCAGGTGGCGAGCGCAAAAGCATTTTTCCTGAGATCTACATAAAACATTATGAAGAATGGCGTTGATACTAGGGATGAGTCGATTCCCGATACCGATTCTCGATACCACCGATTCTTAGGCATTGGTATCGGTATCGAGAATCGATCGCCTAAAGCCGATACCGATACCGCCCGGTTTTGGGCGTTTTATTACACTACGGTACTATTGCAACCATCTAACAACGAAGATGGTTGTACCGTGCAACCGTTGTGTGAAGTTAGCAGTTGCGAAACATGAATTGTCCAAAACACAACTTACTATTATAACTTTGTTTACAAGTAGGCTTGTGTTATTTTGTTTGTGACAACAGAAGCATTAGACAAAGCTATGTTTTCCAAGTATAAAAGCCTAGAGCCAGTCTTATTTGGAAATACCTTACAGTTACCGACGAAAAACTAAAAAACCAAGTCAGTCTGCTTAACTTGTTTTATTCAGAAAGAAATCAATCCTAGGCAATAAAAGTTGCCTATTAATTGATACTTGATAGATAAGCAAAAAATACCAAATTTTGTATTTGCACAAATCAAATTAACTAAAGCCTTGAATGAAAGTATAAATCTGAAATTTAGAATTTGTAATAAGAATTAATCTTATTATCTTATTAATCTCATTATCTTATTAATTTATTTAATTTTAATAAGTAACTAAAACATTAAAGCTTCATTGGAACAAGAACTTCTAATGACAATAGATAGAGATGGAAAACATATTAGCTAATTAGACTAATAACTTCATCTACGACGGAACGGTAAGCTATTGGTGCTGGAGGTCTTTTTAAACAAAAACCTTAAGTAGAACAGATGGAGAATAAAGGTTTTATTATCCATGTTTTGTTTTTATTTAAAAATTACATCATTTGCAAATATATTGGGATCAATTTTTTGTAAGTATAAGTTATATGTTGTACAAAAAAATTTGAATATACTCGTATCACTAGTTCAAGAGGAATTTTTGTTTTTCACCTACAGGTAAGTTAGGTATTATGCGCCGATGATATCGGTATCGAGAATCGGGAATCGATTTTTTAGGTATCGGTATAGGGAATCGATAAATTTTGGTATCGACTCACCTCTAGTTTTATACCAATTTTTTTACACTGAATTTAGATAAAATGAAGGAGGTCTCCTCTATCTCCCAAATGATACACCGAATCACTTTTTACGAATTGAGACTGGGTTCCCTGCACTTAAGGCCATTGTTTATGGAAGAGCAATTAATTACTGGGTAAGGATTTCTATGATGGATTTGTTTTAGGGTATTGGAGAATATGCATAATTCTTCAACCAGTTCAACTGATCATAACAAAGGGTATACCTGCATTTTTAATATGCTTGCTGTCCTTGGCTCCCACGATATCCTAACAGCTGAGAACCCTCGAAATTTGAAATCGATCCTGCCGTCACTAATCGAAAAACTCTACAACCATTTTTGGTGTCAGGACATCAATCTGGTTTACAGTGCCAGATTTAATATGTTCTATAGGAGGATAGCGGACTATTCAGGTAGGCAGAAGCACTTGGGACTCATTCAAAATGTCCAGATTGAGATGGTGTTGTGCCAGTTGCGTCTTTCTTCAAAGTTTTTCGTAACTGTTTATTATAGAGGTACTTCTCATAAGTTTAGAAGCGAGAGCTTATGCAATATGAAAGAAGCTGACACCCTCTGCTATTTTTGTCTACGTTGCCCGATCTTAGAACCGTACCGAAGGCAATTCATTGCGAAATACATCTGTGGGCTCCCAGTGGTTGAGGATGAGGATCGTCTGGCTAATTTGCTCGATTTTGGTGATGATAGGGAGAAAATGTTAAATTTATTTCATTTTGTTACTAGTGCACTAGCACTTCGATCAATTGCGCTCACCGAATAGGTGTCTGATATGTACAGCATTAGCATTGTGGATATTGTACGAGTACCACAGGTATAGCGTGGATGTTATGGATTCATAACAGATTATTATTATTTACTAGCCGCTCCCAATCCCAAAAAGATCCCCCCACTCGTAGATCCGGCCCACTCAGCCGTTTGGCCGTGCATAGACACGACAGACAGAGCGACAGAGCGACAGACAGACGGAGTTTCATTCTTATTAATAACTAGCCGCTCCGGCTCGCTACGCTCGCCTCCACGTCCAGCCGGGGGGCAAGCCCCCCGGACCCCCCATTCAATTGCTCGCTTCGCTCGCAAAGTGTGACATGTAGGGAATGTTGCTCGCTTCGCTCGCAAAGTGTGGCATGTAGGAAATATTGCTCGCTTCGCTCGCAAACGATAGATCCCTAAGGGTAGGTTTAACTTATGTAAGGGATGCTGCTCGCTTCGCTCGCTTGAGGAAGTTATACTGCCCACCCAACTTGGCAGACGTTTTTTTTTTTTCAGTTGGAAATTCTTACAAACAAATTAAATCTTATAAAACTACGTGGAACCACGAAAAGTTTATTCGGGGATGTTGCTCGCTTCGCTCGCAAGGTATTGCTGTATATTTGTAGGAAAAAATCCGAATTTATTCTGTTGAAATGGCTCTCGCTTCGCTCGTAAGGTACCTATGTGTACCTGCTCGCAACACCCAAACACCGAAACCTGTACCTGAGTTATCGAACCCCAAACACGTCTGTCTTCCTAGAGCCTTCTCGCGTCCACAGCACATATAATTTCTCATTTTAATAGCTTAGTCTCGCTTCCCCTCGCAATTCGACCGACTTAAGGTCACTTTTTTCGATATCCGATTTCGGATTCAGATTCGGCGGACCCAAAGCTGTATTTCGCCCGCGAAAACCGTTCCGAAAAACGTACCTTTATGGGGTATATTTTAATCGGAAAAAACCAAGTTTTTCGGCGGACTTTTCGAGAAAACGGGTCCGTATTCTCGCATTTTTTTGACGCATTTCCCGATACTTTTTTCGCGATCCGATCGCGCCGTCGTCTTCCTCGTAGGAAAACCTACGAAACCCGTATTTTTCCGGAATTGTCAACGGCCGTTTAGAGGGGTAGGGGAAGCGGGGAAGTCCAAAAAGCGCACATTAATTCTTACTTCGACCCCCCTCCCGCCCTACGGCCCATGGTTCGGGTGGGATTAGACAATTTTAAATTCGCTCGTTCCCGCTTTTGGAAAATCCCAAGAAGATCCCCCCACTCGTAGATCCGGCCCACTCGCTCGCAAGGTATTGCTGCATAGGTGTTGGGAAATACTCGTATGAAATTCCGTTGAAATGAGTCAAGTGCGTAGTGAGTTCCCTGTGAGGTAAGCAACGTTGTGTAACGGCGGCCCGTGGTCGAATAATTTCTGATGTTAAAATGCTTCTCCTCGCAATTCCCTCCCAATTTGACCTACTTTCCGTCACTTTTTTCGATATCCGACTTCGGATTCAGATTCGGCGGGATCAAAGCTGTATTTCGCCCGCAAAAACCGTTCCGAAAAACGTACCTTTATGGGGTATATTTTAATCGGAAAAAACCAAGTTTTTCGGCGGACTTTTCGAGAAAACGGGTCCGTACTCTCGCATTTTTTTAACGCATTTCCCGATACTTTTTTCGCGATCCGATCGCGCCGTCGTCTTCCTCGTAGGAAAACCTACGAAACCCGTATTTTTCCGGAATTGTCAACGGCCGTTTAGAGGGGTAGGGGAAGCGGGGAAGTGGAAAAAGCGCACATTAATTATTACTTCGACCCCCTCCCGCCCTACGGCCCATGGTTCGGGTGGGATTAGAAAATTTTAAATTCGCTTATACACCCTATCGGAAAATCCCAAAAAGATCCCCCCACTCGTAGATCCGGCCCACTCAGCCGTTTGGCCGTGCATAGACACGACAGACAGAGCGACAGAGCGACAGACGGAGTTTCATTCTTATTAATAACTAGCCGCTCCGGCTCGCTACGCTCGCCTCCACGTCCAGCCGGGGGGCAAGCCCCCGGACCCCCCATTAAATTGCTCGCTTCGCTCGCAAAGTGTGGCATGTAGGGAATATTGCTTGCTTCGCTCGCAAAGTGTGGCATGTAGGGAATGTTGCTCGCTTCGCTCGCAAAGTGTGGCATGTAGGGAACGTTGCTCGCTTCGCTCGCAAAGTGTGGCTGTATACATGCGATGTATTACAATTGAAACGTGTAGGGGATGTTGCTCGCAAACGGTAGATCTCTAAGGGTAGTTTTAACTTCTGTAGGGGATGTTGCTCGCTCCGCTCGCTTGAGGAAGTTATACTGCCCACCCAACTTGGCAGACTTTTTTTCTGTTGGAAATTCTTACAAACAAATTAAATCTTATATAACTACGTGGAACCACGAAAAGTTTATTCGGGGATGTTGCTCGCTTCGCTCGCAAGGTATTGCTGTATATTTGTAGGAAAAAATCCGAATTTATTCTGTTGAAATGGCTCTCGCTTCACTCGTAAGGTACCTATGTGTACCTGCTCGCAACACCCAAACACCGAAACCTGTACCTGAGTTATCGAACCCCAAACACGTCTGTCTTCCTAGAGCCTTCTCGCGTCCACAGCACATATAATTTCTCATTTTAATAGCTTAGTCTCGCTTCCCCTCGCAATTCGACCGACTTAAGGTCACTTTTTTCGATATCCGATTTCGGATTCAGATTCGGCGGACCCGAAGCTGTATTTCGCGCGCGAAAACCGTTCCGAAAAACGTACCTTTATGGGGTATATTTTAATCGGAAAAAACCAAGTTTTTCGGCGGACTTTTCGAGAAAACGGGTCCGTATTCTCGCATTTTTTTGACGCATTTCCCGATACTTTTTTCGCGATCCGATCGCGCCGTCGTCTTCCTCGTAGGAAAACCTACGAAACCCGTATTTTTCCGGAATTGTCAACGGCCGTTTAGAGGGGTAGGGGAAGCGGGGAAGTCCAAAAAGCGCACATTAATTCTTACTTCGACCCCCCTCCCGCCCTACGGCCCATGGTTCGGGTGGGATTAGAAAATTTTAAATTCGCTTATACACCCTATCGGAAAATCCCAAAAAGATCCCCCCACTCGTAGATCCGGCCCACTCAGCCGTTTGGCCGTGCATAGACACGACAGACAGAGCGACAGAGCGACAGACGGAGTTTCATTCTTATTAATAACTAGCCGCTCCGGCTCGCTACGCTCGCCTCCACGTCCAGCCGGGGGGCAAGCCCCCGGACCCCCCATTAAATTGCTCGCTTCGCTCGCAAAGTGTGGCATGTAGGGAATATTGCTTGCTTCGCTCGCAAAGTGTGGCATGTAGGGAATGTTGCTCGCTTCGCTCGCAAAGTGTGGCATGTAGGGAACGTTGCTCGCTTCGCTCGCAAAGTGTGGCTGTATACATGCGATGTATTACAATTGAAACGTGTAGGGGATGTTGCTCGCAAACGGTAGATCTCTAAGGGTAGTTTTAACTTCTGTAGGGGATGTTGCTCGCTCCGCTCGCTTGAGGAAGTTATACTGCCCACCCAACTTGGCAGACTTTTTTTCTGTTGGAAATTCTTACAAACAAATTAAATCTTATATAACTACGTGGAACCACGAAAAGTTTATTCGGGGATGTTGCTCGCTTCGCTCGCAAGGTATTGCTGTATATTTGTAGGAAAAAATCCGAATTTATTCTGTTGAAATGGCTCTCGCTTCGCTCGCAAGGTACCTGCTCGCAACACCCAAACACCGAAACCTGTACCTGAGTTATTGAACCCCAAAGACCTCTGTCATCCCAGAGCCTTCTCGCGAACACGGCAAAATTAATTTCTGATGTTAAACGGTTCCCCTCGCTTCCGCTCGTGATTTGACCTACTTTCCGTCACTTTTTTCGATATCCGACTTCGGATTCAGATTCGGCGGGATCAAAGCTGTATTTCGCCCGCGAAAACCGTTCCGAAAAACGTACCTTTATGGGGTATATTTTAATCGGAAAAAACGTAGTTTTTGTCGGACTTTTCGAGAAAACGGGTCCGTACTCTCGCATTTTTTTAACGCATTTCCCGATACTTTTTTCGCGATCCGATCGCGCCGTCGTCTTCCTCGTAGGAAAACCTACGAAACCCGTATTTTTCCGGAATTGTCAACGGCCGTTTAGAGGGGTAGGGGAAGCGGGGAAGTCCAAAAAGCGCACATTAATTCTTACTTCGACCCCCCTCCCGCCCTACGGCCCATGGTTCGGGTGGGATTAGAAAATTTTAAATTCGCTTATACACCCTATCGGAAAATCCCAAAAAGATCCCCCCACTCGTAGACTCCCCCCACTCAGCCGTTTGGCCGTGCATAGGCACGAGCGACAGACAGACGGAGTTTCATTCTTATTAATAATAGAGATAGAGATAGAGATAGAGATAGAGATAGAGATAGAGATAGAGATAGAGATATTAATTTCATATCGATGACCTCGTTTATTTTGCATGTACTTCATTAAGCTGTAGTGCCCTGTTAACTAGATAAGGAAGAAGATATTTGACTTATTTCTTAGCTATTATATATTTTCCTAATGATAATGTGTAAGTGGACCTGAAATCTTTGTAATAATCATTGATTTAATACAATAAACAACTTACTACTACTACTACTTATTGTAATATTTGGAACAGATAAATTTTTCCTGTTAGTGAATGGGACTACCATTTGGTTGGCCAGTCAGTGATTGCGTCAGCAGCGCCACAAAGAACTTTTTGATAGCAGCGCCACGTCTTCAG
This sequence comes from Adelphocoris suturalis, assembly GCA_030762985.1. Classification (NCBI taxonomy): domain Eukaryota; kingdom Metazoa; phylum Arthropoda; class Insecta; order Hemiptera; family Miridae; genus Adelphocoris; species Adelphocoris suturalis. The sequence goes on from CM061047.1 coordinate 17,893,780, forward strand.
CGAACTGTGCACAAAATCTGTATTCTCAAATTTCATATGTGTTTTTGTCCAAAATAACCAATGTTCTCTCCCAATACCGCAGATTTTTTGCTGTAATTACAGTAACAATAATAATGTCTCCAGTGATTACAGCGGTAATCTAAGTTTTTTCAGTGATTACAGCCGTAATCTTTGTTTTTTCTGTGATTAAAGCTGTAATCTGAGTTTTTCCTGTGATTGCAATAGTCTTCTTAATTTTTTCTATGATTGCAGTCATAATTACAATTCCAGATGTGATTTTGAGCCTTATTAACACCTAGCAACCCACTCCTCAGTGCTTTAGACAATCATAACATACGCCTGGACCCTTGAACAGGTCACATAGGAATCAAAAAGCCATGGTCAAGCTATGGTCAAGGCATGGTCATGGTCGCGACTCAAGACCATATTGGTCCTCAAATGGCTGTACCGCTAGGTTTTCTGATTTGAGCGCTGACTCCTGAATTCCACCCTAAGTGACCTGCCCAGGGTCTAGGCGTACCAACGTTGAAATTGTCTAGAGATGTGAAGAGTGGGTTGCCGGGTGTTAATACGGCCAAAAATCATATCAGATGTAATAATGGCTAAAAGCTGCTAAAAATTGATAAATTTATATTTTTCCACAAATTTTAGTCAAAAAACGTCTGACAAGTTGGGTGGGAAGCATAGCTTCCTCAAACATTATAACATAGATGTAGAGGATTAATTGAAGAAAAAAGTACGAGGCGAAATGATTGATAGGTCGGCGTTATAATAAATTATTAGAGAGTTCTTATTTCGTACAGCGCGATGATTCGGGATGGCGATAGGGCGAGCAAACGAGTGCTAACCTTTCGTGTCGTCGGTTCCTGAGTGGTGGGTCGTTGACGTGTCGTGTGACCAATAAGTCACATCAATGTGAGAATTGATTTCCGCTCACTTTCAGCTGTATTTTTAGACCACTTTTATTCACCATTTCGTCGTGTTTTTTCCTGGAGTTTAATTCATTTTCATTCCAATTTCGTACGTCTTAGCCATTTTCATTTCATATCTGTTTTCTATTTTCATTTATTCTCCCTGCTTTTTTATTTATTTATTTTCAGATTCATCTGAATGTTGTAATTAGTGCACGGGAAATGGAGTTGGATGTGACCTACCTCAAAATTCACTTCAAAAATCAACTTTTACAGCACAACACTAGGTACTAATCACTTTCAAAAACTTGAATAAGTACTGACAACAAACTTGCCAAGCGACTGTACTGTTTTGATGTGAAATGAGGTTACCCTTAATGGCAATTCAGGTGTCGGGAAACGAATCGGAATTTTCGTTTCCCTTGACGATCCGCGACGACTTGGGCTCCCATTCGAGTAACGAATACGACATAAGAACTCTCTAATGTTCGCGCATGCGCACTGACTGCTACTAATCCCACGGCAACGAAATTTATAGGGGACCGTCTAGGAGATAATCCGCACAATCCTTGAAAGTTTCATAAGAATCGGTCCATTAGTCTCGGCGTTTCGTCTGTCTCGATCAATTTTAATTTTTCTCCCGCGCTATAGTTATTACTCCACCAATCGCTATATAATTCACAGGGAATTGTTTTGAGACATATACCCATTTAGTGCCCGAGTTTGAACGAAATAGGACCAAGATGATAAGAAATCGACGGTATAATAAATTACCATTTGGGCATGCGCGCAGACTACTATTTATGTGACGGCAATGAATGTTAAAGGGCACCATCTAGAAGCTATCTCACACAATCTCTGAAAATATCATCAAATCGTTCAATTAGACTCGGAGTTTCGCGGAGTTGTGTCAATCGATATTGGTTTCGCGCATTCGCAATGGTTATTCAGGGTGTCTACGGGTCACGGATTCCCGGAAAGTCCCGGAAAAGTCACGGATTTAATAGTAGGGCACGGATATTTCCGAAATTCACGGATTTTAATATAAAAGTCACCGATTTTTATGGCGTCAGTTACCAAATAATCATAATACGAGTATAATGCCAGTACCGGGATTCGCAAAACATACAAAAGAATCAATTGAGATTTTTGATTCTATATAGTACTGACAGATGCAAGCGTCGGCAAAGTCTATAATATAAAATATTTTGTCCATAGTATTTTACTAATATTCTGTAAGTAGTCTTAGACTTCTGTACTTCATAAGTAGGCTAGAATCAATAAAAAAGTTATGAAGATCTATTTTTATATAGGCTACTCTTGATTACAGTAGGTCTATTGCTAAGTATTTCGGTACGCTATTCCTAAAGAAATTAAAGCCTGTAAAAGGTCACCGATTCTTAAAATTTAGAACCCTAAAAGTCCCCGATTTTTATTTTACAGATCTAGTAGACACCCTGTTGTCTATCAATCGCATTATAATTTATAGGGCATTTTTCTGGAACATGATGTACCCAATTACCTACCAAGTTTGAACAAAATCGGACCAACAGATGATGTGAAATCGACGTTATAATGAATTCACTTTTTGGCATGCGCACAGACTATACTGCTGATTCCACGACATAAAAAATCATACCAAAATTGATCAGCAAGCTCTGAAACGCAAAACTCGTGGAAAAAAAGCAAAATTTGATTTGGCGTTGTATTATTGTTTAATTGGCGTTATATTTTCAATACGAAGGAAATTTTACCCTCTTTTCTACGGTATCCTCAAATTTAAACTTACTTTTTTCATTATTGTCGTTATTGCTGTTTTATTGACTTAAGGTTGAAAACACTAAAAAAAAATCTCAAAAATTGAATTACTCGAAAACTAAGCATTAAAAAAAAACGCTGCAAATTATTTCACAAAGGTTTATTATTTTTTCAATTGAGTATGATCGTAGTTTTAGTTGGCTTGCGTACGTCATAAGGCCCGTCCAGACTCCTCGGCGTGTCCCATTTCGAGTTGCCACAACCACGTACGAAAAGTCGAGAGGATATGTTATTAAATATGCGTAGGAAAAGCATTGGTATTAACACACAAATATGACCTAGAAAAAAACATATATTCATGCCTCGAAGGAACGCCGTACCCACCACAAGGTGCCGCGGCGCCTCCTCTCACTCCACCCCCCGCTCACCCCCCCTCACCGCCCACCGTGACCCCCTGCCAAGCGTGCCAGGCGTGCGTGCGTGCGTAAGCTAACAAAGCCTTGAAATGACACTTTTTCGCCCGTTTTTGGCCCATAGTATCTATGTGAGTAAAGCGATCGGGATGGTTAAACGTTAGGACCAACTAGACCCCAAATGGAGTCTATGTGCGAAAGGACGGGTTTTTTAAGTCAATTCTTAGGCCTTTTATGGCCCGGACGGCGGACGGCGAACGGCGGACGGCGGACGGCGAACGGCGGACGGACATTTCAAATTTGGATTCTACGCACCTTGAAACGTAAAGTGACAAAGTTTGAGGGGGGGTTATAAAACTTTTTTGCTATACGATCACATAGGCTTATTATTGGAAATAATAAACCAAAAATCTAAGAAGAACTTTCGATCAGAATCGACTTTCTCATTTCTGATCGAAAGTTCTTCTTAGATTTTTTTCTTCTTTCTTCTTTTTTAACATTTTAAACACGAATTTGAAGAAAATATCCACTTGTCATTTGTAAGGAAGGAGCTTGTGTACACACTAAGGGGGTTTGAAACTTGAAAGAATCATTTCAAGTAGGTCAAAGTTGAGCCGAAATGACAAAATTTGCTTAACATGTCGACTACCGGTGCGTTTACCTTAGTACTGACAAATGCAAGCGTCGACAAAGTCTATAATATAAAATATTTTGTCCATAGTATTTTACTAATATTCTATAAGTAGTCTTAGACTTCTGTACTTCATAAGTAGCCTAGAATCAATAAAAAAGTTATGATGATCTAATTTTATATAGGCTACACATGATTACAGTAGGTCTACTGCTAAGTATTTCGGTACGCTATTCCTAAAGAAATTAAAGCCTGTAAAAGGTCACCGATTTTTAAAATTTAGAACCCTAAAAGTCCCCGATTTTTATTTTACAGATCTAGTAGACACCCTCTTGTCTACCAATCGCATTATAATTTATAGGGCATTTTTCTAGAACATGATATACCCAATTACCTACTAAGTTTGAGCAAAATCGGACCAACAGATGATGAGAAATCGACGTTATAATGAATTCACCTTTTGGCATGCGCACAGACTATACTGCTGATTCCACGACATACAAAATCATAGGGAACCGTCTAGGCGCAAATCCGCACAATCTCTGAAAATTTCATCAGAATCGGAGCGAAACTTGGTATAGTTTTAGGCCTGACAAGGATTTACCACAGACGGACAGGACCGACGGACAAACAGACAGACACGGAACCAAAATTGATCAGCAAGCTCTGAAACGCAAAACTCGTAGAAAAAAAGCAAAATTTGATTTGGCGTTATATTATTGTTTGATTGGCGTTATATTTTCAATACGAAGGAAATTTTACCCTCTTTTCTACGGTATCCTCAAATTTAAACTTACTTTTTTCATTATTGTAGTTAATGCTGTTTTATTGACTTAAGGTTGAAAACACTAAAAAAAATCTCAAAAATTGAATTACTCGAAAACTAAGCATTAAAAAAAAACTCTAAGAAGAACTTTCGATCAGAAATGAGCTCTAGAATCACGCCCTGAAGTACTGACCACCTTAGGCGGTACACCCAGTGTTATAGCATTTCCACGTCAAATTGGACGTTTTTCACACCATGTTGGAAGTTTTACACTTCAATTTGGAAGTTTTACACTTCAAAGTTGAGGTTTTCCGTTTCCAATTGGTGGTTTGGTACATCGATTTGGAGGATGATTTCAAATAAAGAAATAAGTATTTGTACCTTGTGTATAAATCTTCAGCTCCTTTCTCTGATGGATCAGCTGCAGCTTCCTATGCTTGTATGATGATCTCTACACATTTTTAAACATGAAGAAGTTATTGTAAAAAAAATCCAAAACCAAAAGCATTTCCACGTCAAATTGGAAGCATCTACACATCAAAATTGGAAGTTTCTCGTTTCGATTGATGTTTTTATACATCGATTTGGAGGATGATTTCAAATGAAGAAATAAGTATTTGTTACTCGTGTATAAATAATCTTCAGCTTCTTTCTCAGATGTATTAGCTGCAGTTTCTTTTGCCTAAATGATGATTTCTACACATTTTTATGCATGAAGAAGTTATTGTAAAAACTTAATAACTAAAAGCATTTCCTCGTCATAATCGAGGTTTTACACATCAAGTTGGAAGTTTTACACATCAATTTGGAGGTTTTATACATCAAAATTGGAAGTTTTACGTTTCGATTGGTGGTGTTATACATCGATTTGGAGGATGATTTCAAATTAAGACGTACGTATTTGTACCTCGTGTATAAATGCTCAGCTTTCTTCTCTGATGATTCAGCTTCAGCTTTGCAGGTCTGAAGATTTCTACACATTTTAAAGTTTTAAACATGAAGAAGTTATAGTAAACACTCCACAACTAAAAGCATTTCCACGTCAAATAGGAAGCATCTACATATCAAAATTGGAAGTTTTTCGTTTCGTGTTGTTTTTATACATCGATTCGGAGGATGATTTAAAATAAAGAAATAAGTATTTGTACCAGGGGCGGCTCGTGGGGGGGGGGGGGGGGCAACGGGACATTGCCCCAGTACATTTGGGAAAAAAGTAACAAACTGGAACAAGTAACAAACAATGGAATTGTACCTTGTGTATAAATCTTCAGCTCCTTTCTCTGATGGATCAGCTGCAGCTTCCTATGCTTGTATGATGATCTCTACACATTTTTAAACATGAAGAAGTTATTGTAAAAAAAATCCAAAACCAAAAGCATTTCCACGTCAAATTGGAAGCATCTACACATCAAAATTGGAAGTTTCTCGTTTCGATTGATGTTTTTATACATCGATTTGGAGGATGATTTCAAATGAAGAAATAAGTATTTGTTACTCGTGTATAAATAATCTTCAGCTTCTTTCTCAGATGTATTAGCTGCAGTTTCTTTTGCCTAAATGATGATTTCTACACATTTTTATGCATGAAGAAGTTATTGTAAAAACTTAATAACTAAAAGCATTTCCTCGTCATAATCGAGGTTTTACACATCAAGTTGGAAGTTTTACACATCAATTTGGAGGTTTTATACATCAAAATTGGAAGTTTTACGTTTCGATTGGTGGTGTTATACATCGATTTGGAGGATGATTTCAAATTAAGACGTACGTATTTGTACCTCGTGTATAAATGCTCAGCTTTCTTCTCTGATGATTCAGCTTCAGCTTTGCAGGTCTGAAGATTTCTACACATTTTAAAGTTTTAAACATGAAGAAGTTATAGTAAACACTCCACAACTAAAAGCATTTCCACGTCAAATAGGAAGCATCTACATATCAAAATTGGAAGTTTTTCGTTTCGTGTTGTTTTTATACATCGATTCGGAGGATGATTTAAAATAAAGAAATAAGTATTTGTACCAGGGGCGGCTCGTGGGGGGGGGGGGGGGGGGGGGGGGGCATCGGGACATTGCCCCAGTACATTTGGGAAAAAAGTAACAAACTGGAATGAAGACTTTACAAACAGCTCCATGCTGTGGCTCCAAGGTGGATGCTAGAAGTAATAGGTTTACGATCCATCCAAGGAGGTTTAAGATCCATCTACCAGCGAAAAAGTACGTAGATTGCGATGATATCACTCTATCAAGAGAGATATTTCGTCGATTCAGGTTAGACTGTGAAGGGGAAAAAAAAGGGAAATAAAGGGCAAGAAACGGGAATTACGGGGCAAGGAACGGGAAAAAGAGGTCATAACGGGATATTTCTCATGATTTTGGGGGGCTCTGCCCCAGACAGGGTTTCCAACTTTTCTAAAGACCGTAGAATGAAATTTACGTTATGAGTGGCTTCCACTAGAGGAGTTTCGGTTTATTCCATTAGCCACACTGATTCCTTCTCGTCACTCCATGCTGAGTTCCCTGTTGGGTATGTTCGTGGTAATGTTTTGTTGTCTCTACAAGTAATATGTGATGTTTCTTTAAGTTCGTCCGGTTGGTCCCAAGAATTTACTCTAAAGTAAAGTCCGTATTATAGTGTTGTGTTAAGTGCCTATTTTTATTCAGTCCTAAGTTGTTGAATACATCTTTTGTAATAAAGTTCTTTGTATTGTCGGTCGAGTTGGAGTGCGTTGTTCTATGTGTAGAGCTACATAACCGTAGCTCCGTCGGTAGTTACGAATGATAGTTACAAAAATAAATTTTGGCATCCCTTGTGGGGAATGAAGAAAAATCAACAATCACTTTGAATAGAATTCACACCTTAGGACGACTTTCATCGACGGATTTACGTAAGTTGAAGTTTAGTCAGGTACTGATTTTGACATTTTTGACATTTTCATGTCTTTGCTTTGGCACATTAACTGAAAAATCGTCACGAAAACTTGCTCACGCGATACCAATAAATAAAATAGACTCACTGTATTGGGTAGAGAACAATCAACTAGTTTCTTTATGTCTTTGCTATGGCACATAAACTAAAAAAAGTCACGGAAAATTGCTCACAAAAATATTTTGATGATTTCCGCTTACAACCGAGTCGTTGCTAGGGAAATGGTACTTCGTCGTTTTTCAACCCACAAAATTCGTCGACCATTCGTTCGAAAGCTCTCGATTTATCCAACCATATTATGTTAACTACTGCAAAGTGCGTGGCCAACAAGCTGAGTTATGAGCAAGGTTTTTGAATAATTGTGTACACTCAATAATTGATATTGTGAACATGATTGCCACCGCTTGTTAATTTCTGATGATTTCATTGAGCTGGTGTTTCGATGATTTGATTCATAGCAGGTGATCCAAATATTGCGAGAACGGTTTGATTTGTGAAGCGGTGGTTAAATAATTTTAATAGTTAATTTCTATGCTTTACACTCTAGGAAGCTGTGATTTCTTATATAGCCTCTTTAGGACATTTACTTGACGATGCCCAGGGTTCGGATTAGATGAGTGGCTCTTGAAGCTAATTTCTATGTTTTACACTCTAGGAAGTTGTTGAGTTGATGATTCGAATTGAAGCCTTGATAATTTTTAGTACTTTTAATAATAATATAGTCCATTCTAAAATTTTTAGATACTTGGTAAGTAGGTACCTATAAGATAGTATTTTTAATTTAATATATTTATCTAATTATTTTATATTTAGTTTATCAATAATATTTAATGATAATGATTGATTATTATTTAGTAGCCATATACTTTCATAACAGTTGCCCAAGGCATGACATGACCCAAGTGGGATTTATGTATCATGTGTTTAGGTCAAAGTTAATTCACACTGAAAACAAAACTAATGGAAGAAAAACCTCAATGCTCTTCTTGACTGTCAAATAGGTAAATATTTTTGTGCCCCACTCCTTTTGCAGACCACCGGCCGCCACTGATTTGTACCTCGTGTTTATACCTTAAGCTTCTTTCTCTGATGAATCAACTGCAGCTTCGTTTGCCTAAATGATGATCTCTACTCATTTTTATACATGAAGAAGTTATTGTAAAAGCTCCTAAACTAAAAGCATTTCCTCGTCAAAATGGAGTTTTGACATATCAAGTTGGAAGTTTTACACATCAATTTGAAGGTTTTATACATCAAAATTGGAAGTTTTACGTTTCAATTGGTGGTGTTATACATCGATTTGGAGGATAATTTCAAATTATGACACACGTATTTGTACCTCGTGTATAAACCTTCAGCTTCTTTCTCGGGTGAATCAGCTGCAGCTTCGTACGCCTAAATGATGATTTCTACACATTTTTATACATGAAGAAGTCATTTTAAAGACTTCAAAACATATTGCATTTCTACGTCAAAACGGAGTTTTGAAACATCAAGTTGGAGGTTTTACACATCAATTTAGAGGTTTTTCTTTTCAATTTGTGTTTTTATTCGTCGGTTTGGGGGATGAATTCAAATGAAGGAATAGGTGCGTATTTTCACCTCGGGTATAAATCTTTAGCTTCTTTCTCTGATTATTCAGCTTCAGCTTCGTTGGCCTGATGATTTCAAGACATTTTTATACATGAAGAAGTTAATAACTCCAAAACTTATGTATGCTTTGGAGTTTTTCGCAATAACTTCTTCGTGTATAAAAATGTGTAGAAATCATGAGGCCTACAAGGACCACCACCCCTCCACTTTTCCCCTCCTTCGGAACTTCTCCACCTCAGCTGAGAGGTATCAGAGGGAAGTCGGTCCCTTTTGGAGCTCTTCGTCTCCGCCTTGAGATCAATAACAGAATCCGAGGGAAGAGATACATAAAGGAGGTGGAAAGGGGGGGAGGGGGGGGCGAAGGGGTGAACTGGAGGGGAGGGGGGAAACTCCTAGGGTCTCCAGGATTGGTCAGGACCCCCCTCGGAAAACTCCCCTTTTCCACCATTTCAGTTTCAGAAAAGAAAAACAGATGAAAACGGATGGGAAAGGGAATAAAACGAGGGGTTTTCCTCCAATAAAAGAAACAGTGGGGGAAAAAGGGAGAAAAGGACAATAATAGAAACGGGGAGGAGTTTGTATGGTTGCCACCCACCGGGTCGCGAATGCGGAGGGGTGGAAATGGGGGTGGAGAATTGTCATTGGGGTTAAGGGGTGGGGAAGGGGATTCGCCACGCAGTCGTACATTCCGACTTTCCCGGGAAAAGCGGGGAGTGGCGGGGGCGAAGGGATGGGGGTACCCTTTTCTCCCCCCCCCCCCTTCAGCCCTTTCCCACCCTTTTCTCTCTGTCTCCCCCGCAGTTTCCCCCCCTTTTCTGCCCTTTGGCAATACTACTGCAGTACTGCTCTGCGCCGACTCTCTTTCTGGGGTGGCGGGGTGGGTGGAAGGGGGGTACCCTTTTCTCCGACTCCCCTCTGGATGGGGGCTCCCTTTTCTTCGAATCCCTCCCCCCCCCCCCCCCCCCCTTAACACCCCGCGGCCGACTCTTTGGACAAATACATTTTCATCGCCTCCCGGAGTTTTGTATTTTATTGTTCCGCTCGTCCCCATCGATCTGCTCGCGGCAGTTTAACGAAGTTGATTTTACTGTACGAATTTTTTTCCAGAATTTTCCCCGAACCCTCAACTCAGATACCAGAATTAAACCGTATTTTGCAATAACCAGCCTTTGTTGGCATATTCTTATCGTCGAATACGAATACGATAATTATTTATTCGTTGATTCTGAGTTCAAAATTGAACCGACTGTAGCTGTAAGGACTGCAATGTAGCTCCCAATATACATCTACGCCCAACGACTGGACTGGTCTTTCAACCCGAATTCATCGTTATCCATTGTATGAAAGATTATTTCCTGGATTTCTTTTGTGGTTGTGTCGAGGAAGCTTCCATGAACTCCAAGTCGTATGCCATCCCCTTATACATACTTATTCATGTTTTATGGAAAGTACGTTTGGGTAATTAATTTAAACGAAAAAATGAGAGATGAAAAACAACTGACTCAACCTCAAATTATCACGCAATGGTTGACCTTTTTACATGACTCTTTCAAAAAGATAGATGAAATTTATCAAAACTCCAACGATTAAATTCTACTGTTTTCTGAACGCATGGTTTACTCTTTCAATTACCCGTCACTCAAATTGGTCATGTCAACCAACAGCATCCTCGGTTGATGCAGTTATCAACACGTTCAAAGGACAGTCGTACATATTGTCGAGAGATTACGTTTACAAAATTGATGAATGCACAAAGACGAGCACATTTGTAGGATTACGTCATAACGTTCTTTTAGGTTCACCCGACAAGATCAAAAGCGCTTTCAAATATGTAAATGGAAAAATGTATTTCTTCAACAATGCTAATTTAGTATATGAATACGATGAGCATCTTAAGGCTATTACGGCTTCGAACTTGAACATTTTCGATGTTTTAAACATAAAATGTACCGACAGTACCTTACTTTCACGTTTGTACGATCTCATATCACAGTTGATAAAAACGCGTAACGACAGGTTGATTACCGTACCGGAGGAGGATGTCGAGTATGATGAATGAGAGGGCGGATACGTGGATCAATTTCCTCAGTCAAAAAAATTAGCAGGATACATTTATGCCATCCCTTCACACAACGCATTCGTTGAAATGATTTTTTCGCTGATTAGCGCTCAGTGGACCAAAGAAAGAAACTCTCTTCTCCCAGAAACGGTTAAGGCCCTGACCACCATTAAGTCCAACCTTGACATCACCTGCTCGGAGTTTTTTAACTACATAAAAATGCAGAAAGATGTCCTTCGCTCAGTTGGTGGCAAAGAAAAATACGCAGACTGATTTTTGTGTGATATATTTCGTTTTTCAGTACCTATGTGATATTTTGTTTTTCAGTACTTACCTACCTATGTGATATTTCGTGGTTTTTTTTTTTTTTTTTTTTTTCAATAATGATGTTTCTCCAACTTTTCAATACCTATTGTATTTTTTCCAAAAATAAAACTTAGTTGTTGTATTTTGTCAGTGACTTGAAGTATATCTTGTCCCAATTTTTGTCCCGATTTTCTACTTTAGGCAGTCCCGATATGTCCCGACTTTTAGCTTACGCTGTCCCTACTTACGTCGAAAAGATATGGCAGCCCGAGGCTAGGGTAATACCGCCATATTAAAACAAGGAGGACAGACTCATCAGAACATCGGAATCACGATTTATTGAATTTCTAAAACTCTCCCTGTGTAGCTTCTAACCATATTGGTAACTTAGTTGACAAGAAAAGGATTCACTAAAGGTTGACAAATAATTTTCACATCAGAATAGTAAAATTGGAACAAAATAAATACTGGTAAAATATTGTTGGTTGTTCACAGGAACTGATATTGACAAAGTTAAAAAAAGAAAGATTATATTGCATTCCATCTTCCGAGCTGTTAAAGTTTTAAATTTGTGCTCTTCTTAAAGTCGCAGTAAAATTCACAAGACTAACGTCCATTGTGTCCAACGATTATGTTAATTAGGAAGGCAGTTAGGTAGATATTTACTGTACGATTATTCAGTAGATAGGTTGGTAAACATCTAATTAAACATGATTAGGTAAATATAGAGGTGCTTATGGAGATAAGCTATCACAATATAATTAGTATTTTAAATAATAATTTATATTTTAATTACTCAAAACCAATAGAAGTAGGTGATTATTATCACAAAAAGCTTCCAAAAAGGCTGATGATTGGAACATTGGGGCAATACCGCCATGGCGGAATTACCCTGAATTTGGTGGCGATATTGCCCTAGTTAAATTTTCGAGATAAAAAATCATTAAAAACTACAGTATTCGTAAAAAGTCATGAAGTAATGGGTGCAAATTAAAGCTAAATGATTTTTCTACGTCGTTATGCTCACCAATTTACATAAACGTGTGAAAACCTATTACTTGCCACGTAAACTAGACAACAGTAAAACTAGAACGTCAAGCTTCAAAAACTGTGATTTCGCTTATCTTTGATAAAAACAAAATCCCAATAACCCCAAACCAATTTTGACATTTTCATGTCTTTGCCCTGGCACATTGCACAAAAAACTGTCACGTAACGTAACGTAAATATTTTGACGATTTCCGCTTACAACCGAGTCGTTGCTAGGGAAATGGTACTTCGTCGTTTTTCATCCCAAAAAATTCGTTGACCATTCGTTCGAAAGCTCTCGATTTATCCAACCATATTATGTTTACTACTGTGAAGTGCGTGGCCAACAAGCTGAGTTATGAGCAAGGTTATTTGAATAATTGTGTACACTCAGGTGATCATTCTCAATAATTGATATTGTGAACATGATTGCCACCGCTTGTTAATTTCTGATGATTTCATTGAGCTGGTGTTTCGATGATTTGATTCATAGCAGGTGATCCAAATATTGCGAGAACGGTTTGATTTGTGAAGCGGTGGTTAAATCATTTTAATAGGTAATTTCTATGCTTTACACTCTAGGAAGCTGTAATTTCTTATGTAGCCTCTTTAGGACATTGACTTGACGATGCCCAGGGTCCGGATCAGATAAGTGGCTTTTGAAGCTTGCATACGAGTCTGCAGGGGGGGTAGGTGATGTAGCCTGGCTCGAATTCCACGGGTTTCGGAACAATGAGTCAACACGATCGCGAATTCAATTAAGTACCCACGGGTACTTATGGCCCTTAAGTAGTAGTACTTGGGTACTTAATGGGTCTTATGGCCCATTTAATTGATTTGTACGCCCCGCCGTGCGATGCACGGGTGAGATCTGCCTAGTAATAAATACAATAAGAAAACACACATGAAAATGTCCCAATTGTGTTGCAGACTCGTATGCAAGCATTTCAAGCTGCTTTGTCTTTCTTATGATTTTCACGTACAACCAAGCCGGTGCTGGGGAAATAAAACTTCTTTAGTGTTTATGGGACCAAAATCGTTCTCCATTTGTTGGAAAGCTCTCGATTTATCACGCACTTCTTTCGTACTTTTAACTTAGAGTAATAAATCAGCATTCCTAGACACTACATTGGCTTAGAGGTCATAAAATGTCGTGGTAAAATGACAGCATTCCAAAAAGTGGCGTTTTCATTGTAATCGTTTTCGTTTTTCCAACGTTACTGCTGATCTGAAGATGACGATATTTGGCTACAAGATGTGTCACTCGGGTTGTTTAATAATTATATGGGGTGGCGGTATTCCCCGACATGGCAGTATTATCCCACTCTCCCCTACGCCATGTTTATATGTGAGCCGGTGCAGATGTTGATAAATCATGAAAAATCACTAGAATATGTCAGATGTATGCGCGAATTGAGAGCGTTACGATCTTTGGTAAAGTACCACCGTCATCATCCGCAGCTTTCTTCAAATCGACAGATTATTGATGGTTCACTTTCATTGAAGCGTTTTCTCAACAACCTATACGGAAAACCATTGACGGGTGATTCAACATACACCAAACTGCTTTCCATTCGAAACAGTCAAGAAGATCGCCGAAACAACGAGATTAAACCAAAACCAACTGTTTTCAATTCCGCCGATGAACTTTCGACGGCTTTCCATCGGATAAATACGATATTCCTTCTCAACAACTAATGGTCAATGCCGGCTTAATTTGGACGCGAAATGAAGATATCGTCTGTCCGTTTTGGTCGCTCAAACTCAACAGATGGACGGCTGAAGATGACCCTACTGCTGAATATGAGAGATGGTCGCCCACATGTCCTCACGTCAGACGACTGTTGGATCCCAATTACAAACCAAGATTTTGTTGCTCTCTCGAGTGTTTTATTGAACCACGGATTCATGTGGACGGCGTTGCTTGCTGTCGATGTAAAGCTTATAACTATTGCAAATGTGATTGTGTAACTTATAGAATGAAACACTTGCAATTATTCTAAAGGCAGTGTAATGTAGTTTACCTTATCAAATGGATTAACATAAAATCATGTTCTTTTACATTTTCGAATAAAAAGAAATTGAATTGTTGCCGGCCGCCTCTTTCTTTATCTACTTCCTATGTTCGCTCCCACAGAGAAGAGTTTATACTCTGTAGGGCTACGCAAGTTATTTTTATTATTTAACTTCAGTTTATTTTTAAATAACCAAAATGAATATTAATCGATCATACGATTTAAAGTTGTTAACAACGTAAAAAAAAAATAAAAGTTTTAGTTCCTCTTGAAACAAGGAGTCAATAACATTGTTCTAATTTCCTAAAAATAATCATCGACATTTTTATATTTTTATATCGACATTTTTATCGCAACCTTCTGAGTTGGTACCCGAAAGACTGGTGACGCCGGACATTTGGACAATGGACAACGGTGTTTCGCCTATTTTGCGACGGATTAATAGAATTTCGTGGGTGGGGGCGGTCCTCTACCGGGAGTACCCCCCCCCCCCCCCCCCCGAGAAATGTTTTTAAAAAAGACCTTGAAAAACTAGCAGTTTTATTGGTTATAGACCCACACTTTATATCAGGCATGTAAAAATTAACATGAAAAACATAATTTTTATTTGCACAAATTTTAGCTTGGTTACCAAACATCCATGTACACACAAAAAATAAAAAAATAAAATGATTATAGGTAAGTAATTTTTTTGGCAAAATTATATCGAAAAAGGCAGGGAATGTAACATAAAACGCTGGAGAACTTCAGTCCTCGTGATGTAATATTATTTATAAATTATATATTTATATTGTACACACAGGATTAAATAATACACTCTTTATTTTGTCAATTTACTTTAGAAGTAAACAACCATTTAATGATGAACACTCACGATGAAATTAAATGAACAAAGTACATTTTTGATTAAAGATGAAAATACAAATAAAATATTAACTTGTTAAACATTTTTTCTCCATTATTGGTAAATGTGAAACATTGAATAATTCAATTCAATCGAAAACACTGATTGCAATCAGTTAAGAAAACACAATTCGTTTCTTTCATCGTCGAAACAGTAGGTAGGTTGATTATGTATTATGGCTACTGATTATGTATTGTTACCGTTACCAAAAGCGGTAAACGAGAGACAAATACAGTAGATTCCTACCAACTTGTTAAATAAGCTGATGAACACAAACTTATCCCTATTAATTAAAATTGTATCCCTTGCCTGCTGCCTAATGTTTTTTAAAGAAGAAAGATGTTATCTTCCATGCTCGTTTCTCAAACACTAAAAAAAAAACTTTAGTTCGCATTTAACATGTTTGGTTTCTACTGCTCTTCTACTCACAAAAGGGCGACGATGGACGAAAGCACGACACGGACTCAACACCACCGTTGCCAACCTGCATTGATGATTTTTCCCTCAAGAGCTTTTGGAAATCTTAGAGTTTAACGACGAAAATTCTGACACTACCCACGTAAATCTCCGATTGATACCCCGTGGCACCTACGCAGTTTGTAGGCCTACTAAAATTCAAACGAACAAATTAGTAAATTGGCCGTGACAGATTAGTAAAACCGGTCCCTATCATACCAGTTTCCCCAAAGTATAGAGTTCCTTCATCTATACTCGTATTTTTGTCAACCTACAAGCGTGATTCTATTCTGACGTTCCCTAGCAAGAATTTTTTTCTGCCTCTCGGAGGGCCGCCCCCTCCGCCCCCCCTTTAATCCGTCCCTGGATTGCGATGTACAGATAGTAGTGAGCAGGATCAACCTTCAACGTGCGAAGTAAGCATCAAACTTCCAGCATTTTGGCCACAAAAGCCAAACATCTGGCTTGCTCAAGTTGAGGCCCAATTCAAACTGAAAAGGATAACCTCCGAATCAGTAAGATTTGATTATCTGTTGGCACAGCTTGACAATGCGTACGTTGAAAACATTTATGACCTTGTTGATTCTACTGCACGTGACAAATATACACAAGCGAAAAATAGGCTAATATCCATATATAAGGAAAGTGAGGAATCGCAAATAAAAAAGCTAACTAAAGGTTTAGAGCTAGGTGCACTGAAACCAAGTCAACTACTACGCAAAATGAGATCGTTGGTAGGAACCAGTGATTTTTCTGATAAAGTCATGAAAACGCTTTGGCTAGAGAAACTCCCCGAACAAGTTAGGAGCATACTAGTCATAGCTGATGATGGAGACTTGGAAAAGTTGACTATATTGGCCGATAAAGTTAACGATGTTAGAGTAGTCGATGAAGTAGACTTAAGTAAACCAACACCAAAACAAACCCACCACGATTCAAATAGTTTAGAGGCTATTTCTCGTATTTTAGAAGATGTTCAGATGCAGGTTAAGAGTAGAAGTTCATCCCGCAGTACTAGTTCTAATCGCAGTAACAGTAAAGGTAGGAGTAAATGATATAACCCTAATGGCAAATATTGTTACTATCACTTCAGATTTGGATCTAGGTATAAACCGACTAATTGTTTACCACCATGTCAGTGGAAGAAGGGAAACGACCAACGACAGCAGCAGTAACTCCGCTGACTACTGTCGAAGATTCTTCACAAGGAGGAAGCTATCGACTTTTTGTTAAGGATAGGAGGTCAGGCATCAAATTTCTGGTGCTGACGTTTCAGTACTTCCTTATAAACAAAATTTTAAAAGTTAGACTGCAGAGCCCTACAAACTTTATGCTGCCAATGTTAGTGAAATTCCGACATTTGGCATGAAGCTAATGGATCTTGATTTATGTTTAAAAAGAAAATTTGAATGGCCGTTTATTGTAGCGAAAACAAAAAAAGGCATCATAGGGGCCGATTTTCTCCACAATTTCGATCTATTGATAGACCTTAAGAAAAAACAGCTCATCGATAATAAAACTGAATTATGTATTTCAGCCAACATAACAGAAGTCACAGCAGCCGATAGTTTGAGCACCATACATATTACCTCGCAGTTTACTGAACTATTAAAGAATTTCCCGGACTTGACTATACCTTCTTTGGTACCAACTGATATTCGTCATGAAGTAAGACATTACATACCAACCACTGCTGGACCACCTGTTTTCGGTAAGCCTCGTAGACTTGATCCAGACAGACTTAAACAAGCTAAGCAAGAATTCCAATTTATGCTTGATAACAATATTATTCAACAATCTGATTCATCATGGGCTAGTCCACTGCATATGGTTAGGAAGAAAAATGGCACATGGAGGTGTTGTGGAGACAACCGCCGCTTAAATGACCGAACCATTCCTGATAGATATCCACTACCTCATATTGGGGATGTAAATCAAATTTTAGAAAACAAAACAATATTTTCAAAAATAGATCTTTTATCAGCATACCACCAAATCCCAATGGCTGAAGAAGACAAGGCAAAATCTGCCATAATAACTCCATTTGGCTTGTTTGAATACAACTTTATGCCTTTCGTACTCAAAAATGCACCTGCAACTTTTCAAAGGTTTATAAATTCAAATTTGAGTTGCTTAGATTTCTGTTTCGCGTATTTAGATGACATCTGCATCGCATCAACTACGCCAGAAGAACACAAACATCATTTATTAAAAAAATTCGAACGTTTAAACAGTCATGGAATAAAAATGACCTCGCAAAACTCAGAATTTGGAAAAAGTGAAATTTTTATTTTTAGGACATCATATTTCAGCTGAAGGCACAAAACTAGAAGAAAAAGTCAAAACTATAGCAAATTATCAACGTCCTAAAACTATTCGTGAGTTACGAAGGTTTTTAGGGTCTTTGAATTTTTATAGACGATTTATAAAAAACGCAGCACAACGTCAAGCACTCCTGAACGATTATCTTAAAGGAACCCAGAAGAAAGATAATTCAATAATAAACTGGAATGATGAATTTACAAAACGATTTGAGCTGTGCAAGCAAGATGTCATAAAAGCTGCAACTCTCACTTTTCCTAGTTCTAAATACGAGATAGGTTTGTTTGTTGATGCTTCTGATCATGCAATAGGAGCAGTACTCCAACAAAAAGAGGAATAAGGATGGAGGCCAATAGGATTCTATTCAAAGAAACTGAAAAACACGCAGAAAAAATACAGTACATATGATCGCGAACTTTTCAGTATGTATAATTCTGTAGAATATTTCAGGCAGTTTGTGGAAGGTAGGGTTTTCACAATATACGCTGACCACAAACCACTGATATTTGCGTTCAAACAAAACAATGACAAGGCCACACCACGACAACTACGACACCTTAATTACATTTCTCAATTTTCAACTGATGTGAGACATATTCCAGGATCTGAAAATCAAGTCGCCGATCATTTGTCTAGATTAGAAATGAATTAAATAAATTATGAACAAATAGCACAATTACAACAGGGAGATGTTGAGCTCGAAAACCTAATTCGATCCAACACATCTCTGAAATTAATAAAATGTCCTTTTTCCGAAACTAACACATTATAGTGTGACGTTTCGATCGGATGTGTACGACCATTCATCCCACACGACTATCGTCGGAATGTATTCAATACGTCTCACGATTTAGCTCATCCTGGTCCAAAAGCTACAGCCAAACTAATTTCCTCCAAGTGTGTATGGCCGAAAATGGAAAAAGATATACGTGAATGGGCTAAAGCGTGTATACCTTGCTAAAATTCTAAGATATCTAGGCATGTCAAATCACCTATTGGAGAATTTCCCAAGACCACGAAGCGGTTTGAAGCTGTACACATCGATTTAGTAGGACCATTACCACAATCAGAGGGATACTCTTACTGTTTGACTTGTATCGATCGATTCAGCAGTTGGGTAGAAGTAATGCCGTTGAAGAATATTGAGGCCGAAACTGTAGCAAAGAAATTTTTTAAAGAATGGATTGCGAGATTTGGAACACCTCTGAGAATTTATTGCGACCAAGGTAGGCAGTTTCAGCCAGAACTTTTTCACGAACTGGCTAAAATCTGTGGTTGTAAAATTCAAAGGTCAACCCCATACCACCCACAGGCTCAGGGAAAAATCGAAAGGTTCCATAGAACTCTAAAAGCAGCCATTCGACCACACTCAAAAAAGAAATGGACCGAAGTTCTTCCCACCATCCTTTTAGGCATCCGGAGCGCGATCAAGCTGGAAGCAAATGCGTCTATAGCGGAAATCGTCTACGGACAACAGCTTCGGTTACCTGGAGATTTTTTTCAATAGGACACGAGCACAAGAATTGAAGATCAGGCAATATTTGTTCAAGAACTAAGAAAATGGATGAACGGACTGAAGCCAGTTGGAGAGTTGCTTAACAGCAGAACACCTTTCGTGTATAAGGTGTGCTCATTCAACTCATGTTTTCGTCAGAGTTGACAAGCTCCAGCCCTCACTTGTGTGTCCATACGAGGGACCGTTTGAAGTAAAAGAGCGAGCAGGAAAGTTCTATTCGCTGGATACTAATGGTAATACCGTCAACATCTCGATAGATCGCCTAAAGCCAGCATATCTACTCGCAGACCCAGAGACAACACTTGAACAGCTGAAGAACATTCACCTACGAAAATAGAGCAAGACAAGACGGAGAAACAAACCAATCGACCGAAGAGGACCGTCAGATTCCCAGCGCGATTTCTGGAGTCAGCCTAGTAAATCGCTGAGGAGGGAGTAGCTGTAGGGCTACGCAAGTTATTTTTATTATTTAACTTCAGTTTAGTTTTAAATAACCAAAATGAATATTAATCGATCATACGATTTGAAGTTATTAACAACGTAAAAAAATAAAAATTTTAGTTCATCCTGAAACAAGGAGTTAATAACATTGATCTAATTTCCTAAAAATAATCATCGACATTTTTATATTTTTATATCGACATTTTTATCGCAACCTTCTGAGTAGGTACCCGAAATACTTTATCTACCGCACATTGACCCTGTCACGACCGAACGAGAGAAGAGCCGGGTTCCTCAATTGTTACTTTAACCACATTTCCTTATCATACAATTAACCCCATTTCCTTTTCACCCGCTGACAGCGCATTTTGTAGGTGTAATGGGTACCTGTAGGTGTACCTTTTAATGAATTAGTGATTAGAATTTCACGTGTATTGCGTGTATTGCGTGGATTGCATGTGTACACGCGATACACGCGCACAAGCGCACACGCGATACACGCGCACACACGCACGTACACACGTGATACACGCGCACACACCCACACGCGATACACACGATACACGCGATACACGCACACACGCGCACGCGCGCACACGCCCACACACGCACACGCGCACGCGCACACGCGCACACGCGATACACGCGATACACGCAATACACGCACACACGCGCTCACGCACACACCCACACGCGATACACGCGATACACGCGATACACACGATACACACAAACACGCGCACGCGCGCACACGCCCACACACGCACACGCACACACGCGATACACACGATACACGCGCACAAGCACACACGCAATACACGCAATACATGCACACACGCGCGCACGCGCACGTACACACGCGATACACGCGCACACAGGCACACGCAATACACGTGATACACGCGATACACGCGCACACACGATACACGCAATACACGCGATACACGCGCACAAGCGCACACGCGATACACGCGATACACGCGATACATGCAATCAAGCGCACACGCGATACACGTGATACACGCACACAAGCGCACACGCGATACACGCGATACACGCAAACAAGCGCACACGCGCACGCGCACGAACACACGCGTTACACGCAATACACGCACACACGCGCGCACGCGCACGTATACACGCGCACACACCCACACGCGAAACACGCGGTACACGCACACACGCGCACGCGATACACGGGCACACGCGATACACTCAATACACGCGATACACGCGCACACGCGCGCACGCGCACGTACACACGGTATACACGTGCACACACCCACACGCGATACACGCGATACACGCGATACACACGATACACACAAACACGCGCACGCGCGCACACGCCCACACACGCACACGCACACACGCGATACACACGATACACGCGCACAAGCACACACGCGATACACGCAATACATGCACACACGCGCGCACGCGCACGTACACACGCGATACACGCGCACACACCCACACGCCATACACGCAATACACGCGATACACGCACACACGCGCACATGCAATACACGCGATACACGCGCACATGCGATACACGCGATACACGCGATACACGCGCACAAGCACACACGCGATACACGTGATACACGAGATACACGCGCACAAGCCCACACGCGATACACGCGATACACGCACACAAGCGCACACGCGATACACGTGATACACGCACACACGCGCACACGCGCACGCGCACGAACACACGCGTTACACGCAATACACGCACACACGCGCGCACGCGCACGTATACACGCGCACACACCCACACGCGAAACACGCAATACATACACACACGCGCACGCGCGCACACGCCCACACACGCACATGCGATACACGCGCACACGCGATACAGGTGATACACGCGATACACGCGCACATGCAATACACGCGATACACGCGCACATGCGATACACGCGATACACGCGATACACGCGATACACGCGCACAAGCGCACACGCGATACACGTGATACACGCAATACACGCGCACAAGCGCACACGCGATACACGCGATACACGCAATACACGCGCACACGCGATACACGCGATACACGCACACACGCGCACACGCGATACAAGCGATACACGCGATACACGCGCACATGCGATACACGCGATACACGCGATACACGCCATACACGCAAACGCGCGCACACGCCCACACACGCACACGCGATACACGCGCACACGCTCAAAATTATGGTTGAATTTAACCATAGATATTTTTTCGTATTTATGGTGGATTTGAACCATAGATATTTTTTGATTATGTGGTGGAGTTGAACCATGGATTTTTTATTTTTTAGTCAATGGCTAGCGTATTTTGTGGTGGAGTTGAACCATAGATATTTTTTAAATTTTATGGCGGGGTTGAACCACACTTTTTTTTCTTTTTTTAGTCAGGACAATTTCGTATTATGTGGTGGAGTTGAACCATAGAATTATTTTGATTATGTGGCGGAGTTGAACCACACTTCTATTTATTTATTTTTTTTTTATTTTTTTTTTTTTTATTCAGTTATTTTTTTTATTTTACATTCAACCATTTTTCATTCTAGCTCGCCTTACATTTTAGCCGCCCAGTTGTCTCTAAACACAACGTTGCTAGGTGTATTCTAACCTATTCTTACTTTAGTACTTATTCTAACCTATTCTTACTTTAGTACTTATTCTAACCTATTCTTACTTTAGTACTTATTCTAAACTATTCTTACTTTAGTACTTATTCTAACCTATTCTTACTGTACCTACCTACCTAGTTCTTTTCGTTTTACATTTTATTTTGGCTCTTGACCATAATCCTACCTACCTAGTTCTTTTGTTTTATATTTCCTTTTGGTTTTTCATCATATCCTTCAGATGATCCACAAAGTTTTCTTTTTCAACTCCTATTTTATGATGCCCCCAAGCTAGGGTATCTACCCCATTGCCTAGAATATGCCTTTTATCATCGTAAGCACTAAGCGCTTTCTTGTTCTGTTCAACGGTATAGATATCATGCTTGATTGATCTAAACAACATTTGTTTCCTGTAGATCGGTTTCTTGGTCAACAGACATTCCTTAAAGTCCTCGAACCTAATGTCCTTTTCAACAACGTTTTTCTTGATTCCTTTTGCTTTCTTTGTTTCTTTTTGGTCCTCGAACGTTTTATATGCGTACAGTTTCGATCTCAGCCCGACAAATTCCTCCATGATCTTTCCATTAAGTTCATCTTTGAATTTTCCAAGTACTTTCTTGTTCACTTGAGGCATACCATAGTCATTATCTTTCGGATAATCAGATGTGTCAAACTGATCAATCATGTTGTTTTTAATGTCATAATAAAAGTCCTCAGTCTTGATGTCCATAATCAGGCTATCTGTATCACAATACATGAGCTTGGCATTTTCTCCATACTGCTTCTTTATTGTGTTATAGTAGAAGTCGTACATGAGAGTTTTTGAAATGTCTAGGATACACATACCTACATAGATGGGTTTGTTAAACAGAATCTTGGTTGTTTTCATGTGAACGGCTACCAGATTCTCCGTGAATATCGTTCTATGATCGAACGTTGGTTTTGCTATCAATGTCTCCAGTTTCTTTACATTCGAACACACCTTTATGTCAACTCTGTTCCTGATATTTTCCATCGTTTTCCCAAATACGCTGTTGTTCATCAGTTTGAAAAAGTCCTTCTCAAAATCGTTCTTGGCCTTGGTTCTCAGTGCCGTATTGAAATCAATGTAGATTTTCAACCAGTCAGATTGGTCAAATTCCAATACCCTGTGAACCTTCTCTAGCTTCAACCCCATTTCCAAACATTGTTTGAGAGCCGTGTGGTGCAAAACGTATTTCTCTTTATCATACAGGGTTGTCAGCAGTTTAGGTAGCCTAGTATTACCAATCTTGTTTTCTGGAGCCAAAGGTAGATCAGAATGCGAATCGTGTAGTTCCTTAGGGTACTTCAGGTCCACTTCCAAGATGTAACCTTTGGGGGACTCGTCGTCAATTTTGTCAATGTCCAAGTTCTCTACCCATTTAAAACCTCCATACGGTAAGTATTTAGACATTGACCATCCATAAAGGTTGTTGGCATCTACATAGGGTATATAATTTGAAGGTTTAGTCTTATCATAATGGTCACCCATGTACTTGTTGTTTGCCTTGGCGTATCTATTGCTACACTGAGATATCCCACCACGAATTCCATTTTCAATCATTAGAATCTGATCATAATCGGTCAAAAGTTCCAACTTAACTTTAGTCATTTTCAACATACAGTCCCACGAGAATCCAGGTGTGGTGTAGTACCAAGCAGGATCTAGTTTGTACGTTTTCAGGGAAATATCTCTGAAATTCTCCATCACATCTGCAAGCAGTAAGATGTCACTTTTGTTGTAAAGCATGGTGAATTCTCTCATGTTTTTTATTCCAAATCTTTCCCAAATCTCCTGCGCATTTCTGTACTCGGACTCTTTTACTCCTTGTTTGTTCAAGCTGCTGTAAAATTTTTCTATAGGTGGTAAACAGGTTTCATCGTACTTTTCCGGACTATCCATGTACTCATATGGGTAAGCTAGTTTCCTTGTCATCAGCTCCAAAAACTCTGCTCCAAAATGTTTCGCGAGTTCCTTAAATTGGTCAATTGTGAGGTTGCTCGTTAGCTTGTCCAGAGAACTTGATAGGAATTTGAAAGAGTCAATGA
The DNA here is from genome assembly GCA_030762985.1 of Adelphocoris suturalis. Lineage (NCBI taxonomy): Eukaryota > Metazoa > Arthropoda > Insecta > Hemiptera > Miridae > Adelphocoris > Adelphocoris suturalis. The sequence goes on from CM061047.1 coordinate 17,918,530, forward strand.
ACCTTATTTCTATTTTATTCATTATTCGTTTTCCTTTTTCATCAACTTCTCCAGAGTCATACCTGAGGATCTTTGAGAAGGAGATATACTTTTCCTCGGTGTTAGGTATCATTTTTATGTCTGAATCATCTTCCCCAAATTCTTTTATAAACAAATGGGCGTCATAACCAGCGAGATTGTGGAAAAATACGGGTACGAATCTAGGGTTTTGATAATCTAGGTTGCACCAAGAATGGGCAGCCCCTCTGAAGTCACCTGTTAAATGGTCATGGTCACGGACACGTCTATTCATCCTTTCCATATTCTGCCTCATTCTCTTCAATTCTACTTGTCTCTCCGTCGCTTTACTTTCATCTCCTTGTTCTAGAAAATATTCTATAGCCTTTTCCTCTTCCATGATTTTCCTTTCAGACACTGGGGCTAGTTGGTCCAAAGCTCTCTCACAAATATGGCATGTTGTAGCATTTTTATATTCCTTCTCCTGTTCGTTCGTCAAGGGTTTCATTGGTACAATTTTATCGTAATATTCTTTAGCAATATGTAAAACATCCTCTTTCAATTTCTGGTAGAAAACCTTTGGAGAATCATTGCCCGAATATTCGACAGGGGGTTTGTGATACCTGTTGGAATACTTTATGTAATAAGCAAAGTTGTTGGGCTCGTGTTTCTGTGTCTTATTAGTGAACGCCCCTGTTTCATCAGGTTGACAAGTCTGGACTTTCCTCAGCATACATTCAAAGTCCGCATATATAACGAATGGCACTTTCAAGGAGTGATTATATTTTTCAAACTGTAACACGTTTTTGTAAGGTTTTGGTAGTTCTACCTTAGCAGTTTTATGAGTCCCACAGTACTCATGGTGTTCCTTTAATTTTTCTTGAGTCCCAAAACTATTCAAACACATTTTACATAAAAATCGTTTGTGCCCATCCTTCGACATTTGACTATGTCCAACTAGTTTCCACAGGTCCTTGACCCAGCAGTAATGTTCAGATTTCGCATTTTTCAAATACAACAAGTCAATGTGTCTGTCTTTCTCCTGTTCGGTTATTTCCAGAGGGACGATGGTATTTTCATCTAGGCAATAAACATTGATAGAGATCCCGATTCTTTTCTCAAACTTTTTCACATCCATAAGTTTCACGGGGAAACTTATATCTTTCAATACCTCGTCAAACTCATGTTCCCATTTGATGTACTTTCCTATTCTACCCGCATTTTTTTCAGCTGGATGTAAGGCTGAAAGAATAGACCAAAGGAAACATTTATTATCATTATTTTTCACATTGATTATTGCTTTTTTGCTCTGTAGATGTTCAGGTAGTGGAATGTAGGATGATCCTTTTAATGGTGTGTATTTGTTAATATTTAGTTCCAAATGCATGATTTTATGAAGCTGCCATTGAGATCCTTTAATTTCGAAAGATTCCATTTCATTTAGAATTTTTTGTTTCATTTCTTCGTAGCAGTCGTTTACTTCTGTAGACTTTGTCATTATTACGGTTTTAGTTTTGAAATTGATTACCTGGTACTCCATATTACTTTCGTTAGTTCCTTTCTTGAATTCAGCGAGTAATAATACATTTACTTTGAGGTTCTTTCTCATTAGTTCTTTATTGATTAACCCAATAACGATACCTTGAATATTATTTAGGAACTTTGATGCGTCTTTGAATCCTTTCGTGTTTTCAATCTCGTAAGTTGCCAATCGAGATTTGAAAGCTGTCTCTTTCGTACTTACTTTTGTCCTTGGGTCTTTGGATTTTTCAAACAGTTTTTCACCAAAATTGAAAACTCTGTGTAATTTTCTCGGGCTTTCAAATACAGGTTTTATTTTTCTAGGTTTTAGGGTCAATGTCCGGTCCGGGTCGTTTTTAGTGTGGCGCTTTGACTTCAAGTGTCTAGCCCAGTTTTTATAGGTGATGTGAACATCACACTTTTCGCAAAGTTTCTTTGCATTATTCATAGTATTTATCATCTTTATTTACTGGAAGATTTTAATTTTTTTTTTTTTTTTTTTTTTTTTTTTTTATTCAAATTTTTATTTCCAACTGCAGAAATAAAAATTATTACTTGGTATTCACGAGCCCATCATTAGCTTGCACATTTTAAGGTTACCAAAATGTTGAACGACCTCAATATTGTCTAAAAATCTATTATGGTTATTGCCTGTTTTTATAATTAGATCATTAGCAACTTTACACAATTCTAACCACGAAGGAGAATCTAGAACAGGAGATAGGTATGGTTTTCCGTTTCCCCAACAAGTGTCCCCTTCTTCAAGGATGAAAATCATCCCATGTATTGGAACTTTATTCAAATTGTCTTTAATATTATTAGTGTAGTCCGCGTAAGCACAATATTCAACAATCTTTTCAAAAGGTTTACAAACTTTGATTATTTTATTATTCATTTTCTTAAGAACTTTATTGTTCTTTTCTTGTTGTTGTTTAGTATCCATCTTTATATTATACCTAATTTTAAAATAAATTCAAGGATTTGTTTTTCTTATAGGATACACTAACGCTACTAAGTAGGTAGGTACCCAATAATTTACCAACTCAGAATATAGTTTTTTGTAACTCTTCGTTATAAAATGATCCTTCAATATCTTCACCCACCAAATCTTTGATTTTATAAGTTATTGGTCGAGTACTTAAAATTTCTTTCACAACAAATATTTCTGTCGTCCAATTAGACCCATACTTATTAGCAAATGTTTTTTTGGATCTTGTTATTCTGACTCTATCGCCAACAGAAAACTTAACTTTCTGTGAGACTTTTTGGTTTCCAAATACTTTAATCAATACTTCATTTTCGTTAGTCTTATTTGAAACTAGCGAGAAATATACGACATAGACTTGTTGGTAGTCGACCGACGAATGAATTCTTTTATTGTTTCCAAACAAATACAAAACTAAGGTGGTAACCATAATAATAGTGAAGTATCATCTTCACTACATATCTCCCCCCGAATCTTGGGTTCCTTCTTCCGCAGTTGATCTGCATGGCGCCGTTCTACTCTTCCATTCACCAATACTAGGTACGACAGGATCCCTCTTCTTTCGACCACTTCTCCTTCTTGATTCTCCTTGTCTTTGGCCGTTTTTACCCACACTTCTCCCCCACCGCAAATTCCCTGTAGGAGTCCCTTTTTCCTGACTGTTGCAGGTGCGCCCTGTCAACAGCCATATGAACGTCGGGTTTTAGCAAATCCAACCTTGTCCTGATTGGTCTTCCAAACATCATCTGGGCAGGGGATCGACCTGTTGTGGTGTGGGTTGCATTTCTGTATGAAATCAGAAATTTCAGTAATTTCAGCTCTATATCACCCTTGTCGTGCTTCGCTGCCTTGAGCCGCTCCTTGAATGTTCTGACTGCCCGTTCTGCCAGCCCATTTGTTCTGGGGTGGTAAGGAGTTGCTTTGATATGCTGTATGTTATTATTATTGCAAAACTCCTTAAATTCACTTGAAATAAATTGGGGCCCATTGTCTGATACTATACATTTTGGCAGCCCAAATCGCGAGAAAATTTCTCTTAGCACCGTGATGGTCTTCTTTGCTGTCGTTGAGTGCATCGGCACTACTTCCAACCACTTTGTGGTGGCATCTACCAGTACCAGCCACATTTTACCCTCAAATGGCCCAGCAAAATCAACATGAACTCTGCTCCATGCCTCATGAGGGAAATTCCAGAAGTAAATCGGTGATTCCTGACCTTTTGCTCTGTTCTTCTGGCAACCTGAGCAACATTTCACATGCTTTTCAATGTCTCGGTCCATGCGCGGCCACCACACCTGCAATTTTGCAATTGACTTCATTGCTGCCTCTCCTGGGTGACCCTCATGCAATGAACCTAGGACCTGGGATTTCAAAGCTGTGGGAATAATCAGTCGCCCCCTCCATAATAAAACGTCTTCTTCTAAGGATAACTCATCCTTCTTCTCCCAAAAAGAAAAAAACCGTTCATCCAATGTTCTTCTAGGGGGCCAACCCTGTTCAATGTACTGAATGACTTTTCTTAACACTTCATCACTCTGTGTGTCTTGGCTCAATTTTCTCCTTGAGGCTGGTAAGTCATTCAAACGTAAATGCAATAACTGGTTTCCATCTGGTCTCCCCATCTCCTCTGCCTGCGACACCTCCTCCGCTGAAACTAGGGGAAGACGAGATAGGGTATCAGCCAGAACATTTTTCTCTCCCTTAACATGCTCCATTTGGTACCGGAATGAACTTAGGTAAACTGCCCACCTTGCCAGACGACTGGCTGCTACTTTTGGGAGTTCCGCTTTTTCTCCAAAGATGTATGTCAATGGCTTATGATCCGTCCTCAGTATAAAGCTTCTCCCCAAGAGGTATTGACTGAACCTGTTCAATGCAAACACTATAGCCAGCGCTTCCCTGTCAATGGCCGCATAGTTTTTTTCACTCTGTTTATAAATCCTGGATGCAAATACTACCGGTTTCTCCTCACCATTTCCAAACTGGTGTAACAAAACTGCTCCTAATCCATCTTCACTGGCGTCTGTCATCACCACTAAGGGGAGTGTCTGGTTGTAATGCGCTAACGTATCCTCAACCGAAAGACAGCTCCTCACCATCTTAAATGTCTGCTCATGTTCCTCAGACCAATCCCACTTCACTCCTTTCCTATTCAGGTTATGCAACAAGGCACATTTTGATTGTAAATGTGGCACAAACCTTGCATAATAATTCACCGTACCCAGAAACGATCTCAACTGCTTTCGGTTCGTAGGGGCAGGCATCTCTGCAATGGCTGCCACGTGCTTTCTTGTTGGGTGAACTCCTTTAGCATCAATGCAATGCCCCAGGTACTCTACTGACTTCAAGAACCACCTGCACTTTTGAAGATTAACACGAAAGCCTGATTCTTCCAGCCGCTTCAAAACCTTCCGAATGTTTGCTAAATGTTCATTCATATTTGTTCCTGTCACAATGACGTCGTCTAGGTAGCATGCCACCTGCTCCAGATCCCCTAACACCCTATCCATTACACTTTGAAAAATGGCTGGAGCCAAGTTTACCCCAAAAGGCATACGACGGTATCGATATATTCCTTTGTGAGTCGAGATATTCAAAAGCCGTTTGGTGTTCTCTTCAACTTCAATCTGCAGGTAGGCATCCCTCAAATCAATAGTGGAGAAAATTTTTCTCCACCAACTCGCGTCAAAATCTCTTCAAAACTTGGAAGTTGATGTAAATTGGACTCAATGTGTGGGTTTATCGTCACCTTGAAATCGCCGCAAATACGTACCTTGCCTGTTGGCTTTACTGCCACAACAATAGGTGACACCCACTCTACCGGAGTTGAGTGTATGTCCACTTTCTCAACAATTCCTTCCTTTTCCAACCGTTCCAATTCCTTCTCAATCTCAGGTCTCAACGCAACTGGCACTCTACGGGCTGGAAATGATTTCGGAGTTGCTCCCTCTTTTAGCCCTATCGTTAGCTTATAGTTTCTTACTGTACCTAACCCCTCAGCAAACACCTCCCTGTACTCCCTGACCAATTCTTCCACATATTTGTCTGTCTTGACCGTATCTTCCTTTCTTAATTTTCCTTTAGTCGTGGTAGGGTTAGTTATGTTACATATTCTGGCCCCTTCTGGCATTGGAATATTGAACGCCATCGCCCAGTCAAACCCAAACAATGGTGACTCCTCTGCTTGGACTACACACAGTGGTAATGTCAAGGTTTTGTTGAATGCTCTTACTGAAACCACCGCTCTTCCCAGTGTTTTGATTGGGAAATTCGTGTACCCTTTAAGGTCCGCTCCCGGTGTTAACGGTGGTCGTCCAATCCTTTTCCACATCTTTTCACTGATCACTGTCTGCACCGCTCCAGGGTCATACAGCATTTCAACCATCTTCCCATTTATGCAAACATCCAACATCGCCTTGCTCCCCTTTTTCCCAACTTGACGAATAGTACTGGTCGTGCTACTGCCTGATGACGTCGCTTTCTCGTGGCCGTCTTGTTCCGCATCTTCATTCACTCTACATGTCGCGCCCCGCCTGTGATCTCGCTTATGTTTCCTACACATCCTCGCAAAGTGGCCTTTGATGTCACATTTATAACAAACTTCCTCTTGCGCCGGGCATTTACCCTCAGTCCTATGCTGCCATCCGCAGTTATGACAATTTCCCCGTTGCATGGGGTACCTAGGGGTACGTTTCACAGGAGTACGTCTCTCATTTGTAATTCGATTTGTTGACGAAGGTTCTAACTCCCTAAGGCGCCTCTGTTCCCCTGTTGCTTTCTCAAGAAGCAAAGCTGTTTTTTCAACATCCTTGAAAGAACTCTGAACATCTGGATGAGCTTTGATCAATTCTTCTTGCCAACCCGTGTCATTTATGCCTAAAATTAGTTGCTCCTGTAATCGTTCCTCCAAAGACTTCCCGAATCTACACTCCCGTGCCAACGTTTTCAACTCCAAGACGTATTGAGGTACTGTTTCATTCTCCCTTCTCCACCTCAACGTGAATGTGCGACGCTCTGCAAACACGGACGTGTTTTTTCCATAAAACGAAGACAAGACCCTCTTTAGCTCATCATATTCAATTTGCTCAATGTCTTGAGGTACACAGGTATCAACCAAAATACGAAATGGTCCCGGACCAACTGACGAAAGTAAAAGTGTCGCCCGATCTTTTGGGTTCAATATTCCTTGCTTACCTAGCTCTATTTCAAATCGCTTGAGATAATAGATCCAGTCTTCATTTTCCTGATCAAAACGGTCAAACTTGAACTTACTGATAACCATCCGTTTGCTATCGCCCTCACTACCGTCCTCATCATTTTGCAGCTCGTCCTCCACTCTCCTCCTAGCTCTACGCGAATTCTTAGCCATTCTTCGTCGCCAATGAAACTAGCGAGAAATATACGACATAGACTTGTTGGTAGTCGACCGACGAATGAATTCTTTTATTGTTTCCAAACAAATACAAAACTAAGGTGGTAACCATAATAATAGTGAAGTATCATCTTCACTACATTATTAACTTCAGACGGTTTCATTCCTATTGTTCTGTGAATATCATTAAAATTATACTCATCTAATAGATCCTGTAAAATATCAATCCATTTCTTGTTATTTTCAACTTCAAAATGGATTTTCATCTTTCCATTCAATGTTCTGTTGAATCGCTCAATTATACCAGATTTCTCTTCGTTTTGTGTATGGTACATTTTTATATTATAACTTTTCAACAAATCTTTAAATATCTTGTTTTCGAATTCTAAACCTTTGTCAGTATGAAGTAAATTGGGAGACTGATGGTTTTGCGATTTTGCTTTTTCGATTATTTTCTCAAAAGCTTTAGACACGTTTTTTCCATCCTTCTTCTTCAAAGGTAAAGCCCAAGCAAATTTTGAAAATGTATCGATAACGTTGAGTAGATAGCCATATCCATTGTTTTCTTTTTCATAATTTTTCATGATTATCAAATCAGCAGCCCAAAGATCGTCTATTCCATTGGTGAATATCATTCGTTTTTTAAACTTCTTTCTTATTGGTTTATGCAATTCTTTAGCCAGAGATAATTTTTCATTGTCATTCAGATTTTCAATTTTGGGACCTTCTTGAATATCGTTGTTTTCAGGAGCCGCGATAAATTTACTCTTATTAGTTTTGCATTTTGAACATTTGGCTGCAACTCTCCATCTCCCATTGACAGCTTGAACTCTTTCCGCATCAATATTGTTAGTTTTTTTCTTACATTTATGACAGTATATAGGTTCAGTTAAATCTTTATCCATTTATTACTTGTAAAAAGTTTTTATAAGAAATATTTCTCATAAAAAATAATCCGTGAGTTCTTACTCTTCAATAAGGTGTAGGTAAACCATAACATTCTCCAAGTTCATCTCATCTCCATTTTCATTCCTGGGTGATAGTTTAATTTCTCGAATGTCTCTCAACCCTTCTCTTAGGGGGTTGTAAAGAACTTTTTTATTTGTTTCCATATAAGTGGTATTTGGAAGAATTGTGTTCTCTATGAAAGACACGTGAAGCAATTCATGCTCACTATGAAGGTGAGAATGTTCATCATGATTAGCGAAGCTATAATCAATAATATTACAGTGCCATTCAATTAGTGAAAGAGGTTTGATTAACCTTGGATTGTCTTCAGAATAGTACTCTTTATTAGCGTCAAAATAGTCCCCAGCTGTTAAGCACTGCTTAAACTCGAACAGTTCGCAGAAATTTCCAAAATTTAGAAATGTAAGCATAAACGGAGATTTAAGATAAAATCTATTACAATTTGGAGTGTAGTCAACTTTAAAATTAAGCTTTCAGGTTTTATTCTCTTTAATGTATCAATGTGCGATTTAAATTTTGTTTTCTCCTTCTCCTTCTCAAAACCCTTCAGGATATCAGATTGAAAACTTTTCATTTTTAAATATAGATCCCTTCTAAATGTTTCAATAGTAAATGTATCATTAATAGCGTACTCTAGATGGTACCAGCCATCTTGTAAAAAAATTCTAATTGATATAAGTAGACCTCTTACTTGAAATGAAGGAGAAGGTGGCGAAGTAAATAATAGTTTTACTAGTCCAAGTTTATATTTTTTGTCAGGATTTAAAGTGATTTTCCGGGCAAATGTTATTTTCAAGTCTTTGTGCTTGTCAGAAATTTTTATCAACGTCATGTTTTATTTAGGGCAAAAAAATAAATTTTTTCTAATAATAAAGATGAACAAATATAGAATTGATCAATCCCATTTGACAAAACTAAAAGTAAAAGTGGTATTTTACCTTTACCTTTGAGAGCTTTGATAGTTGGTACTTCAGGTTGCGGAAAAAAAAACAACGTTACTGTATAATTTGATTGTAAAATCGTGGGGTATTCCTTTCCACAATCTATACATTTTTTCAAAGTCATTAGATCAGCGTGTTTATCAGGTATTGAAAGAAACGTATGAGAAAATTACAGAGAAAGAAGGTGTGGAAATAGCGCAGTTTTTCAGTAGTTGTGATGAACTTATTACCCTAGATGAATGCAATGAAAATAGTTTGATTATTTTTGACGACTGCGTAAACATTCAGCATCAACGAGAAATCAAAGATTATTTTGTGAGAGGAAGGCACAAGAATATATCGTGCGTATATCTAACCCAATCTTGGTCTAAAGTCGATAAGCAACTTATAAGAAATAATATAAACTTTCTTTGTGTATTTCGCCAAGGCCCGAAGTATATGAAAGATATTTTTGATGAATACGTTGGAACTGATTTCTCATATGAACGATTCAGAGAATTCTGTTATTCGTGCTGGGATGAGGACTTTGGCTTTCTAACTATTGACACAACCAAAAAGATTAAAAATGGACGTTACCGGAAAAAATTTATGGATACCATAATGGATTAAATAAAACGCCCCCAAAAATCCGCTAAAACGCCTCAAAATCGCCAAAAAACGCTTCCACACAACGCCCCAAAAATCCGCTAAAACGCCCCAAAATCGCCAAAAAACGCTTCCACACAACGCCCCAAAAATCCGCTAAAACGCCCGCTAAATCGCCAAAAAACGCTTCCACAAAACACCCGCTAAATTGGTGGATTAGCGTTTTATATTTTATTTTTTTTATTTAATAAACATGTCATTACAGACAAAATTAGAAACAGCGCTTCGTCTAAAATTCAAGCAAGCGCAAGCGGCGGTGGAGAAAGATAAAAGCTCGAAACAAAAGGCTTTGCAAGAGGTTGACGATGGAGATGATGAAGATGACCCAATAGTTTTTCCGGGACAAAGACAAATATCAGTTATCGAGGCAAATAAAAGCATCCAACTCAGGAAAAATCTACAGCATATGTATAAGCAAGCAAGACTTGATAAAACAACTGAAAAGGATATTAGAGAAAAAGCCTTTGAACCAATCACACAAAGATTAGATAAAGTCGAAAAAGCAGTTAAAACAAACAGATGACGACCTGAGTAAAAAATTGGAATTGATACCCATTAACAGGATTGAACCAATAACTTCAAGTTCTCCAACAAAAAAAGAGATCTATTTTCCGGAACCGCTTCCTTTGACAGAAACCTCAAATTCTGATGAAAACGAAGATGTCTTTAATCAAAGTATGAAGAGTAACATTTCGGATCAAAATGAAAGTTCAACATCTGATGTTGATCCAAAAATGCTAACAATAGTTGAGAAAAGTGATAAACGAACTCTTCCAACAAATTCGTCAGTTAGTTCGAAGGGTATTGGTGCCATTGCAAGATTATATATTCTGCATCCTGATAAACAGTTTGGAATATACCCAGAACAGGATAATATCTACATCGGAAACAAGAAAATTGTAGTAGATAATAACAATATCTTGATAGATAATGAAATTTATAAAGGTACGCATGGTTTATGGAAACTTCTAACAACGCCTAATAATGCCTCAGCTCCGAAAATTCCAACTGTAGATGAATATACAAAGGCTGATCTTGAAGCTTACAAAAGAATACTTATACAGACAAGCAGTATGCATCAAAGTAACAATCCAGAAAAGGGCCCGAAATCAAGTAGCAACATAAAATGGAAGGACATTGTTGGCCCGATCTGGCACCAACTGAAGTCTTCAAAAACAGGCTCGGGCTTGATAAAATACTCTGAAAATCCAGTAGAATATAAGTATATCGATGATTTGAATCAACTACAACAGAGATTATATTACTTATATGCGCAAGAACAAGCAGGTAATAATAATTTTCATAATGAGAAATTGGGTATCGTAAATTTCATTACCGATCAGCTGGAGAAGAATGTAGACACCCCAAAAGGAATAGAATATTTGATACGAATTGTAAGCAACTTACCCAAAAGTATAATAAAAAATGGTTCAGGAGTTTTCAATGCTTTACTCAACAAACTTAGTCCTGTAGTGCCCGAAATGCATCTTCCAGGTTACAAATTTTGTGGGCCGTTTACAAAATTAGATGAAAGGCTTGAAAGGGGGGACAAAGGCATTAATAAATTGGACGAAGAAGGTTGTAAAGAACATGATATTTTTTATAGAGATCACAGTAAGACTAGTGACAGGCATATTGCAGATAACAAATTGGAACAAGTAGCTGATGAAGTCATTCACTCTTCAGATTCAACTTTGAAAGAAAAATCGGATGCTGTTATAGTTAAGGCAGCTAGGAAAAGTAAAAGGTTTTTTGGAATGGGCGTTGATTACTGAGTACTCGCGTGATTTTTCATTTAAATTTTCCTATAAATAAAGTAATACACAAATAAAAGTATGATCGAATATAATTTGAACTTTTCGGACAGCCAAATTAAAAAAATACGTTCAGCTTATAGAAAGAATGACACCATTAAAGTTCGTCTATCTTTCAACGATATAAGTGGAAATGGTGCACACAAAGTCCTTCTAACAGAAACTCAGAAAAAGAAAATCGATAAAGCTACTAAAAACAAGAAAGGGGCCGAATTAACTTTTGAAGGTAACCAACTAAAAATAAACCACACTGGAGGGTTTTTACCTCTCATTTTTGCGGGAATCGGCGCATTAGGAGCTTTATTAGGAGGGGGTGCAGCAGTCGCATCAAGCGTGATTGATTCCAAACATAAAACGGCTGAAGAACTTGAAATCAAACGCCACAACTTAGAAATGGAAAGGTTGGCACAAAACGCTAAAAGTTTGAGTATTGGTTCAGGTCTTGGAAAAAAAATCAAAAGTTCTTTAAAAAAAAAAGATAAAAAAATAAGAGCGTTGAGTAACTATGATATTTTAGAACGAGCCAAAGATGCCAAAATACTAAACTTCAGAGGTGTTTTTATGAAAGATGAGTTACCAGATGAAATTAATCATACAGAATGTGGTATTATTAATTTGGAAAATTCTGACGATAACGGAAGCCATTGGACTGCGTACTACAAAAATAATGATACTAAATATTATTTTGATTCGTATGGTAGTGCGCCTCCTCCAAAAGAACTTGTGAAATATTTGGGGCCTGAAAATGTGTACTATAATGAACAGAGAGTACAAAATAATAATGATCCACCAATATGTGGACATTTATGTTTGGTCGTTTTGAAAAATTTATCAGAAGGTAAGATGTACGAAGATGTTTTGAAAGCTCTAAAAAATAGAACTACACGTTGGATAGAAACTCTATAAGACTGTGTTGGAAGATTTTTGTTTTAATTGAACAATTCAATTAAAGTAATATTGTTGGGATTCTAAATAGAAGTCCGTATTTTTATATTTCCTAGGAAAAACGAAAATAATTTCTCCTATAATAAATAATAATGTACTCGAACGAAAATCCATCAGCTCCGGCTGGTGATACAAATGTGCAATTTACGCCATTTCATCACAATTTATATCCGAAAATCATGCTTCCAGAGTTCAATGTGAATAACTTCCGTATAAATCGCATCATTAACCAATATAAATTTCTGGAAGATGAGAGGAATATGAGAGCTAACCTCCGCAAAAAATACACGAAATTATCTAGTGCTCTTTTAGGAACTGAATTTGTCATAACTCTCTCTGAAATTGGAATGGCTGGTACTTCTATAGCTTTACGGTAATTATTCCATTCAGTGTGCCACTTTCTGTTGGTTTAACCAGTTTATCGACAATACTGAGATCTTCAAGTGGATTCATAATTCGGAAAATACATAAACATTCTGAAATTGAACTTCTGGCTAAAGCTAAACTGAATTCTATTGAGGAAAAATTCACAAGAGCTATCAAAGATGGAAAAATTTCGGATGAAGAGTTCAATGATATTGAACAAGAAATAAAAAATTACGACAACATGAAAAAAAGTATTCTAACTGAATATAACAGTAATAAGAAGGAATCAAAGAACCTAAACGAAAATTTAAAACTGGAACTTTTGGAAAAAGGAAAGTATATTGGTAGGAATGAGGTTTGGGAATCTTTCAAACATAAAATGTAAATGGGTGCGTATTTTTAAAATTTTTATAGAAATTAAATTCTATAAAAACTTACCAAACTAAAATCGTTGGAAAAATTAAAATAATAATTCCATATATAATAAACGAAATGAATCAAATCAAACAAATTTTCTCTAAATATGACGATGAAGTAACTAGGCTTCAGTACCGAAACTTCAACCCTACTTCAACGTTGGAACTGAACTCGGAAAATAAAAGAACTGTTTTTAAATTGGACTTGGAAGATGAGTTTGTTAGTAAAAACATTCAGTACTATATAGAAGGACAATGTAAACCTAAAGATCCGACAAAATCGTTATGGCGCGAACGATGGAATACGTATGGTTGATAATTATGTTGCGCACTTATTTTCTAAAATTGAAGTTAAAAAGCACAATACAATTATTGACGAGATTGAAGATCCGGGAATAGCCAGTACAGTACTTGGTTTTGTTACTCATTCGGGGCCTCAAAATTACAATGGTCAAGTTATTAATTCGGGTTTTAATTCAAAGGTTAATGGAGGGAACTTCAGTGCTATAGGTTATTTGGGTGATTTAGGTCTTGGATTTTTCAGGGATATCTCATCACCAATCTACAGAGGAGGGTTTGAAATAACATTCATCAGAAACTCAGACGATGATGTTATATTCAGATATAAAAAAGATAATTCTTCACCTGAAGGTGTTGAGGGAAAGGTGGAAATCAAACAATTTTATTTGAGAGTCCCCACTATAGATTATACCAGCGAATCAAAACTCAAGTTGATAAGTGAGTTGAGTTCCAATCCTTACATATTCCAGTTCAAAAAACTTCAATGTATTGAACAAAAAGTTACAGGAAAAACACTGAATTTCGATGTTACAACAATCTACAGAAGCGTCGAAAACCCTATATGGGCGTTTGCAGTTTTCCAAACAAACAGGAAAAACGATCAGAAAAAAGATAACTCAAAATTTGATCACGTTGATGTTAGAAATATTTATTTTGAAGTATCAGGAAAGAGATATCCTGAAGAAAGTTTAAATCTTGATTGGAGTAATGGTAATTATTCTATTGCGTATAATATGTATCTAGACTATAAAAAGGTATTTTGTAAGGAATCATCCATTCCTTATGTAGAGCCGCAGTTTTTTAAGGAAAGTTATCCGATTTATAGTATTGATCTAACTAACCAGCCACAATCCATTTCTGGAATGAAAAATAATATAATTTTTCATGCTGATTTTGATAAGAATGTAGCAGCAGACACGTTCGTTTATGTTGTTTTAGTTTCAAAAACGCTGCTTAGTTATGAGCCACTGAAGAATATGATTAAACAAGAATTTTGATAATTAGTTGCCAAATCTAAATATCTTTGGAGAAAATTTCACGATATCAGAATCTTTCAGATGACTTTTTGGTTGAGTTTGACGATAAAGTAGATTGGTTTTGGATTTTTGAGAAAAAATTTTCCATTGTCTAAAACACTTTCAAGTATTTTGCTATTTTGAAAGCCAGACCATTTCATCCAATTCACCCAGATTTCATGTCAGGTTTCGAGAGATACTCATCAGGCAGGCCAGAAGATAGAAAGTTATTTGTGAGTGACAATGTAGGTTAAGATCATGGAGACAAATCATAGTTAAGATCATAGTTTTTTATAGGAGAGCTCTTATAAAAAACTGAAATGTTTTCGTAATTCTCTCCAGTATTGTATACACATATTGCGAAAAATAAATCAATGAAAATTTCAGCAAAATATCCCAACTTACCCAACTCCTCTTGGCGCAACCTAGGAGCTACTCAACATCCATCCAATCCTGAGTCGAATGGAACCCCGACACGACTCCCAGTTTTGCTGTGAGTCATTCCAACTTCCCTTTTCAGTTCTGTTGGAATTTTTCGGTTTTTGTTGTTTTAGTAGCCGTAGGTGCTTGGGAAGGTAAGAAAGGAGATTTTGATGATATTTGGTCGACACTCACCTCTGGAATGAATTTATGGATTCATCAATAGCATATAGGGCCCATCATCTATTGAATCCACCACGAATTCTACACCAGAAGTGTATCCTCACTATATAGGAAAAAAAATTCTCGGTGTTGCTGTGAGCATCGTTCCCACAACCTCTAGCACGACAGTCCAATATCATAACCGCTAGACCAAACCGCCTTGTGAAAGAGAATAGTCAATTCTCAATCTTAGGAACTAGATTTCAAGGTCGTACGCTTGCGTCGAGTCGCCTTATCATTACATAATTATAATCGCATCGGGCGGCTATCTGGTTGCCCAGTCGCTCTCCCGGCCTCAGACAATGCAGTTCGCTACGTCAGTCTGTGAATACTCAACTCTCACACACGTTTTATTAAAAATATCAATAATTTCTTTAACTGTTTGCTAAAAAGTCACTGAATAAAAAAAGAAAAAACGTGTGGTTCAACTCCGCAACAAAATACGAAATTGTCCTGAATAAAAAAAGAAAAAAAAAAGTGTGGTTCAACTCCGCCACATAATCAAAATAATTCTATGGTTCAACTCCACCACAAAATACGCTAGCCACTGACTAAAAAAATAAAAAATCTATGGTTCAACTCCGCCACATAATCAAAAAATATCTATGGTTCAACTCCACCTAATGAGAAAATCAAAAAGTCACATAATCAAAATAATTCTATGGTTCAACTCCACCTAATGAGAAAATCAAAAAGCCACATAATCAAAATGATTCTATGGTTCAACTCCGCCATAAAATTAAATAAATATCTATGGTTCAACTCCACCACAAAATACGCTAGCCATTGACTAAAAAATAAAAAAAGTGTGGTTCAACTCCGCCACTTGAATAAAAAAATATCTATGGTTCGACTCCACCATAAATACGAAAAAATATCTATGGTTAAATTCAACCATAATTTTGAGGTGAGCCAGGATCGGTATATATATACTACTCGCACATAAGATACACGCGATACACGCGCACAAGCGCACATGCGATACACGCGTGATACACGCGATACACGCGCACAAGCGCACACGCGATACACGCGATACACGCGCACACGCGCACACGCGATACACGCGATACACGCGCACACGCGCACCCGCGATACACGCGCACGCACACACGCGATACACGCAATACACGCACACACGAGCACACGCGCACGTATACACGCGATACACGCGCACACATCCACACGCAATACACGCGATACACGCGATACACGCGCACGCGCGCACACGCGCACCCGCGATACGCGCGCACACGCGCACACGCGATACACGCGATACACACAATACACGCGCACACGCGCGCACGCGCACGTACACACGCGATACACAAGCACACACCCACACGCGATACACGCGATACACGCGATACACACGATACACACAAACACGCGCACACGCGCACACGCCCACACCCGCGCACGCACACACGCGATACACGCGATACACGCACACGAGCGCACACGCGATACACGCAACACGCAAACACGCGCGCACGCACACATACACACGCGATACACGTGCACACACCCACACGCTATACACGCAATACACGCGATACACGCACACACGCGCACGCGCGCACACGCGCACATGCAATACACGCGATACAGGCGCACATGCGATACACGCGATACACGCGATACACGCGCACAAGCGCACACGCGATACACGAGATACACGCACACACGCGCACACGCGATACACGCGATACATGCACACAAGCGCACACGCGATACACGCGATACACGCGCACACGCACACGCGCACACACACACGCGATACACGCAACAGGCGATGCACGCGCACAAGCGCACACGCACGCACACACGCGATACACGCGCACACACCCACACGCAATACATGCGATACACGCGCACACGATACACGCGCGCACACGCCCACACACGCACACGCGATACACGCGCACACGCGATACAGGTGATACACGCGATACACGCGCACATGCGATACACGCGATACACGCGCACATGCGATACACGCGATACACGCGATACACGCGCACACGCGCACACGCAATACACGCGCACACGCAATACACGCGATACACGCGCACACGCGATAACACGCGATACACGCGCAGACGCGCGCACGCGCACACGCGCACGCGCACGCACACACGCGATACACGAAATACACGCGCACACCGCACACGCGCACACGCGCACACGCGCACACGCGCACACGCGATACACGCGCACACGCGATACACGCGATACACGCGATACACGCGCACACGCGATACACGCGATACACGCGATACACGCGCACACGCAATACACGCGATACACGCGATACACGCGCACACGCGCACACACGCGATACACGCGATACATGCGATACACGCGATACACGCGCACACGCGATACACGCGATACACGCGCACATGCGATACACGCGATACACGCGATACACGCGATACACGCGATACACGCGATACACGCGCACACGCGATACACGCCATACACGCGCACACGCGCACACGCGATACACGCGCACACGCGATACACGCGCACACGCGATACACGCGCACACGCGATACACGCGATACACGCCGCACACGCGATACACGCAATACACGCGATACACGCGCACACGCGCACACGCGATACACACGCGATACACGCGATACACGCGCACACGCGCACACGCGATACACGCAATACACGCACACAAGCGCACACGCGATACACGCGATACACGCGCACACGCGCACGCACACACGCGATACACGCGATACACGCGCACACGCGATACACGCGATACACGCGCACACGCGCGCACGCACACGCGATACAAGCGATACACGCGATACACATCCACACGCGATACACGCGATACACGCAATACACGCGCACACGCGCGCTCGAACACGCGCACACGCGCACACACGCGCACGCACACACGCGCACGCGCACACGCGCACACGCGATACACGCGATACACCCGATACACGCACACGCGCGCACGCGCACGTACGCACGCGCACGCACACGCGCACGCGCACACGCGATACACGCGATACACGCGACACACACGATACACACATACACGCGGCACACGCGATACACGCCCACACACGCACACGCACACACGCGATACACACGATACACGCGCACATGCGCACACGCGATACACGCAATACATGCACACACGATACACGCGCACACGCGCACACGCAATACACGCGCACCCGCGCACCCGCGATACATTCGATACACGTGATACACGCACACACGCGCACACGCGATACACGCGATACACGCGATACACGCGATACACGCGATACACGCGATACACGCGCACGCACACACGCGATACACGCGATACACGCGATACACGCGCACACGCGATACACGCGATACACGCACACGCGATACACGCGATACACGCGCACACACGCGCACACGCGATACACGCGATACACGCATACACGCGCACACGATACACGCACACAGCGCACACGCGATACACGCGATACGCGCGCACACCCGCACACGCGCACAAGATACACGCGCACACGCTCACACACGATACACGCGATACACGCGCACACGCGATACGCGCGCACACGCGATACACACACGCGATACACGCGATACACGCGCACACGCGATACAGGTGATACACGCGATACACGCGCACATGCGATACACGCGATACACGCGCACATGCGATACACGCGATACACGCGATACACGCGATACACGCGATACACGCGCACACGCGATACACGTGATACACGCGATACACGCGCACAAGCGCACACGCGATACACGCGATACACGCGCACACGCGATACACGCAATACACGCACACACGCGCACACGCGCACACGCGCACGCACACGCACACACGCGATACACGCGCACAAGCGCACACGCGATACACGCAATACACGCACACACGCGCGCACGCGCACGTACACACGCGATACACGCGCACACACCCACACGCGATACACGCGATACACGCCCACACGCGCACGCGCACACGCGATACACGCGATACACGCAATACATGCGATACACGCAATACACGCGATACACGCAATACACGCGCACACGCGATACACGCCATACACGCGCACACGCGATACACGCGATACACGCGATACACGCGATACACGCGATACACGCGCACATGCGATACACGCGATACACGCGCACAGGCGATACACGCGATACATGCGATACACGCGATACACGCAATACACGCGATACACGCGATACACGCGATACACGCGATACACACGATACACGCGATACACGCGATACACGCGATACACGCGATACACGCAATACACGCGATACACGCGCACACGCGCACACGCAATACACGCGATACACGCGCACACGCGATACACGCGATACACGCGATACACAAGCGCACACGCGATACACGCGATACACGTGATACACGCGATACACGCGCACACGCGCACACGCGATACACGCAATACACGCGATACACGCGCACACGCGATACACGCGCACGCACACACGCGATACACGCGATACACGCGATTCACGCGATACACGCAATACACGCGATACACGCGATACACGCGATACACGCGATACACGCAATACACGCGCACAAGCGCACACGCGATACACGCGATACACGCGCACACGCAACACACACGCAATACACGCGCACACGCGCACACGCGATACACGCGATACACGCGATACACGCGATACACGCAATACACGCGATACACGCGATACACGCGATACACGCGATACACGCGCACACGTGATACACGCGCACACGCGATACACGCAATACACGCGCACACGCGATACACGCGATACACGCCCACACACGCACACGCAATACACGCGATACACGCAATACACGCGATACACGCAATACACGCGCACACGCAATACACGCGATACACGCGCACACGCGATACACGCGCACACGCGCACACGCGCACACGTGATAAACGCGCACACGCGATACACGCCATACACGCGACACACGCGCACACGCGCACACGCGCACACGCGATACACGCGCACACGCACTTACGTGATACACGCGATACACGCGATACACGCGCACACGCCCGATACACACGATACACGCGATACACGCGCACACGCGATACACGCGCACATGCGATACACGCGATACACGCGCACACGCGCGCACACGCGATACACGCGATACACGCACACACACGCACACGCGCACACGCGCACACGCGCACACGCGATACACACGATACACGCGCACACGCGATACACGCGATACACGCCATACACGCGCACACGCGATACACGCGATACACGCGATACACGCGCACACGCCCACACACGCACACGCGATACACGCGCACACGCAATACACGCGCACACGCGGTACACGCGATACACGCGATACACGCGATACAAGCGATACACGCGATACACGCGCACACGCGATACACGCCATACACGCGCACATGCGATACACGCGATACACGCGCACACGCGATACACGCGATACACGCGCACACGCGATACACGCGATACACGCGCACAAGCGATACACGCGATACACGCGATACACGCGATACACATGCGATACACGCGCACACGCGATACACGCGATACACGCGATACACGCCATACACGCGCACACGCGATACACGCGATACATGCGATACAGGCAATACACGCGATACACGCAATACACGCAATACACGCGCACACGCGATACACGCGCACACGCCCACACACGCACACGCAATACACGCGCACACACGATACACGCGATACACGCGCACACGCGCACACGCACACACGTGCACCCGCGCACCCACGCGCCCGCGCACACGCGCACACGCAATAAACACGATACACGCGATACACGCGATACACGCGATACACGCGATACACGCGCACATGCGATACACGCGCACACGCGATACACGCGATACACGCAATACACGCGATACACGCGATACACGCGATACACGTGATACTCGCGCACACGCGATACACGCGATACACGCGCACACGCGATACACGCGCACACGCCCACACACGCACACGCAATACACGCGATACACGCAATACACGCGATACACGCGATACACGCAATACACGCGATACACGCAATACACGCGATACACGCAATACACGCGATACACGCAATACACGCGATACACGCAATACACGCGATACACGCGATACACGCGAAACGCACGCACACGCGCTGCACGCGATACACGCGATACACGCGCACACGCCACACGCGCACACGCGAAACACGCAATACACGCGATACACGCAATACACGCAATACACGCGCACACACGCACACGCGATACACGCGACACACACGCGCACGCACACAAGCACGCGCACACGCGCACAAGTGCACACACGCACACGCGCGCACGCGATACACGCGCACACGCACTTACGTGATACACGCACTACACGCGATACACGCGACACACGCGCACACGAGCACACGCGCACACGCGATACACGCAATACACCCGATACACGTGATACACGCGATACACGCGATACACGTGATACACGCGATACACGCGATACACACGCACACGCGCACAAGCGCACGCGCACACGCACACACGCACGCGATACACACACACACACACACACACACGCACGCACACGCGATACACGCGATACACGCGCACACGTGATACACGCGCACACGCGATACACGCGATACACGCGCACACGCGATACACGCGCACTTGCCCACACACAATACATGCGATACACGCGATACACGCGATACACGCGCACACGCGCACACGCGCACACGCGCACACGCGAACACGCGCACACGCGCACACGCGATACAAGCGATACACGCGTACACGCGATACACGCGCACACGCGATACACGCGCACATGCGATACACGCGCACACGCAATACACGCGATACACGCGCACACACGCACGCGCGCACACGCCAACACACGCACACGCGATACACGCGATACACGCGCACATGTGATACACGCGATACACGCGATACACACAATACACGCAATACACGCTCACACACGCACACGCGATACACGCAATATACGCGATACAAGCGATACACGCAATACACGCGCACATGCGATACACGCGATACACGCGCACATGCGATACACGCGACACACGCGATACACGCAATACATGCATTACACCCGATACACGCGATACACACGCACACACGATACACGCGATACACGCGATACACGCAATACACGCCATACATGCGATACACGCGCACACGCGATACACACGCAATACACGCGATACACGCGCACACGCGATCACACACGCGCCATACACGCGATACACGCGATACACACAATACACGCGATACACGCGCACACGCGATACACGCGCACACGATACACACGCACACGCGATACACGCGATACACGCGCACACGCGATACACGCGCACACGCCCACACGCGCACACGCGATACACGCGATACACGCGATACACGCGATACACGCGATACACTCGATACACGCGATACACGCGCACACACGCACACGCGATACACGCGATACACGCGATACACGCGCAATACACGCGATACACGCGATACACGCGCACACGCCCACGCGCACACCCGCACACGCGATACACACGATACACGCGCACACCCGTGCACGCGATACACTCAATACACGCGCACACGCGCGCCAGCGATACACGCGCACACGCGATACACGCGCACATGCCATACACGCGATACACGCGATACACGCGATACACGCGATACACGCGCACATGCAATACACGCGATACACGCGCACACGCGATACACGCAATACACGCGATACACGCGATACACGCGATACACGTGATACACGCGATACACGCGCACACGCGCACACGCGATACACGCAATACACGCGCACACGCACACACGCGCACACGCAATACACGCAATACACGCACTACACGCGCACACGCGCACGCGCACGCACACACGCGATACACGAAATACACGCGCACACCGCACACGCGCACACACGCGCACACGCGCACACGCGCACACGCGATACACGCACACACGCGCACACGCGCACACGCGCACACGCGCACAAGCGCACACGCGATACACGCGATACACGCAATACACGCGCACACGCGCACACGCGCACGCACACACGCGATACACGCGCACACACGCACACGCGATACACGCGATACATGCGATACACGCGATACACGCGCACACGCGCACAAGCGCACACGCGCACAAACACACGCGCACGCACACACGCGATACACGCGATACACGCGCACAAGCACACACGCGATACACGCGATACACGCGCACACGCGATACAAACGCGCACGCACACACGCGATACACGCGCACACGCCCACACGCGATACATATACAATACACGCGATACACGCACACACACGCACACGCGATACACGCGATACACGCGCACACGCGATACACGCGATACACGCGATACACGCGCACAAGCGCACACGCGATACACGCGCACAAGCGCACACGCGATACACGCGATACACGCACATGCACAAGCGCACACGCGATACACGCGATACACGCACACACGCGCACAAGCGCGCGCACACGCGCACGCGCACGCACACACGCGATACACGCGCACAAGCGCACACGCGATACACGCAATACACGCACACACGCGCGCACGCGCACGTACACACGCGATACACGCGCACACACCCACACGCGATACACGCGATACACGCACACACACGCATGCGGGCACACGCCCACACACGCACACGCGATACAAGCACACACGCGCACGCACACACGCGATAATGCACGCGACACACGCGATACACGCGATACACGCGCACACGCGATACACGCAATACACGCGATACACGCGATACACGCGCACACGCGCACACGCAATACACGCGATACACGCGATACACGCGATACACGCGCACACGCGATACACGCGATACACGCGATACACGCGCACACGCGCACACGCGCACACGCGATACACGCGCACACGCGATACACGCGCACACACGCACACACGCGATACACGCGATACACGCGCACACGCGATACACGCGATACACGCGATACACGCAATACACGCGATACACGCGATACACGCGCACACGCGATACACGCGATACACGCGCACACGCGATACACACGCACACGCACGCACGCGCGCACACGCCCACACACGCACACGCGATACACGCGCACACGCGATACACGCGATACACGCGCACACGCCCACACGCGATACACGCGATACACGCGCACACGCGAACGCGCACACACGCCCACACACGCACACGCGATACACGCGCACACGCGCACACGCGATACACGCGATACACGCGATACACGCGATACACGCGATACACGCGCACACACCCACACGCGATACACGCGATACACGCACACACGCGCACGCGCGCACACGCCCACACACGCACATGCGATACACGCGCACACGCGATACAGGTGATACACGCGATACACGCGCACATGCAATACACGCGATACACGCGCACATGCGATACACGCGATACACGCGATACACGCGCACAAGCGCACACGCGATACACGTGATACACGCGATACACGCGCACAAGCGCACACGCGATACACGCGATACACGCAATACACGCGATACACGCGCACACGCGATACACGCGATACACGCACACACGCGCACACCCGCACATGAGCACGCGCACGCACACACGCGATACACGCGCACAAGCGCACACGCGATACACGCGATACACGCGCACACACGCACGCACACACGCGATACACGCGATACACGCGCACACGCGATACACGCGATACACGCGCACACGCCCACACGCGCACACGCCCACACACGCACACGCGATACAAGCACACACGCGCACACGCGCACACGAGAATGCGCACGCACACACGCGATACACGCGATACACGCGCACATGCGATACACGCAATACACGTGATACACGCGATACACGCGCACAAGCGCACACGCGATACACGCAATACACGCGATACACGCGATACACGCGCACACGCGCACACATGCGATACACGCGATACATGCGATACACGCGATACACGCGCACACGCCCACACGCGCACACGCGATACACGCGCACACGCGATACACGCGATACACGCGCACACGCGATACACGCGATACACGCGATACACGCGATACACACGATACACGCGATACACGCCCACACACGCGATACACGCGATACACGCGATACACGCGCACACGCGATACACACGATACACCCGATACACGCGCACACGCGATACATGCGCACACGCGATACACGCGCACATGCGATACACGCGATACACGCGATACACGCGATGCACACCCGCACACGCGATACACGCGCACAAGCGATACACGCGCACAACACGCACGCGCACGCACACGCCCACACACGCGCACGCGCACACACGCGCATACGCGCACACACGATACACGCGATACACGCGCACACGCGATACACGCAATACACGCGATACACGCGATACACGCGCACACGCGATACACGCGATACACGCGACACACGCGCACACGCGCACACAGGATACACACACCCACACGCGATACACGCGATACACGCGCACACGCAATACATGTTCAAACACACGCGCGCACATCCCACACACGCACGCTCGCACACGCGACAAACACACGCGATACACGCGATACACGCGCACACGCGATACACGCGATACACGCGCACACGCGATACACGCGATACACGCGATACACGCGCACACACGCGATACACGCGATACACGCGATACACGCGATACACGCGCACACGCGATACACGCGATACACGCGCACAAGCGCACACGCAATACACACGCGCACACGCGCACACGCGCACGCACACACGCGATACACGCGATACACGCGCACACGCGATACACGCGATACACGCGATACACGCGATACACGCGATACACGCGATACACGCGATACACGCAATACACGCGCACACGCGATACACGCGATACACGCGATACACGCAATACACGCGCACACGCGATACACGCGCAATACACGCCCACACACGCACACGCGATACACGCGATACACGCGATACACACGATACACGCAATACACGCGATACACGCGATACACGCGATACACGCAATACACGCGATACACGCAATACACGCGATACACGCGCACACGCGATACACGCGCACACGCCCACACACGCACACGCGATACACGCGATACAAGCGATACACGCGATACACGCGACACACGCGCACACGCGCACACAGGATACACGCGATACACGCGCACACGCACACGCGATACACGCAATACACGCGATACACGCACACACGCGATACACGCGCACACGCGCACACGCAATACACCCGATACACGCGCACACGCGATACACGCGCACATGCGATACACGCGATACACACGCACACGCGCATACATGCGATACACGCAATACACGCGCACACGCCCACACGCGCACACGCGATACACGCGCACACGCGATACACGCGATACACGCGCACACGCGATACACGCGATACACGCATACACGCGCACACAGGATACACGCACACACGCGCACGCGCGCCTACGCCCACACACGCGATACAAGCGATACACGCGCACACGCGATACACGCGCACACGCCCACACGCGATACACGCGATACACGCGCACACGCAATACACGCGATACACGCCATACACGCGCACACGCGATACACGCGCACATGCGATACACGCGATACACGCGCACACGCGATACACGCGATACACGCGCACATGCGATACACGCGATACACGCGCACACGCGCACACACGCGATACACGCGATACACGCGCACACGCGATACACGCGATACACGCGATACACGCGATACACGCGATACACGCGATACACGCGATACACGCGATACACGCGCACACGCGATACACGCGCACACGCGATACACGCGATACACGCGATACACGCAATACACGCGATACACGCGATACACGCGATCCAAGCGCACACGCGATACACGCGCACACGCACACGCACACGTGATACACGCAATACACGCGCACACGCGATACACGCGATACACGCACACGCGCACACGCGCACACGTGACACACGCGATACACCCGCACACACGCACACGCGATACACGCAATACACAAGATACACGCGATACACGCGATACACGCGATACACACGCACACGCGCACACGCGATACACGCGCACACGCGCACACGCACACACGCGCACGCACACACGATACACGCGATACACGCGATACACGCGCACACGCGATACACGCGATACACGCGATACACGCGCACACGCGATACACGCAATACACGCGATACACGCAATACACGCGATACACGCAATACACGCGATACACTAGCACACGCGATACAGGCGCACTTGCCCACACACGCACATGCGGTACACGCGATACACTCGATACACGCGATACACGCGCACACACGCACACGCGATACACGCGACACACACGCGCACGCACACACGCACGCGCACACGCGAACAAGCGCACATGCGCGCAGGCGATACACGCGCACGCACAAGCGCACACACGCAGACTTCCACGCACACATGCGATACACGCGATACACGCAATACATGCGATACACGCGCACACGCGATACACGCGCACACGCGATACACGCGCACACGCAATACACGCGATACACGAACACACACGCGATACACGTGCACACGCTCACACACGCACACGCAATACACGCCATACACGCGATACACGCGCACACGCGATACACGCGATACACGCGATACACGCGATACACGCGATACACGCGCACACGCGATACACGCGCACACGCGCACACGCGATACACGCGATACACGCGATACACGCGCACACGCGATACACGCGATACACGCGATACACGCGCACACGCGATACACGCGATACACGCGCACACGCGATACACGCGATACACGCGCACATGCGATACACGCGATACACGCGATACACGCGCACAAGCGCACACGCGATACACGCGATACACGCGATACACGCAATACACGCGATACACGCAATACACGCGCACACGTGATACACGCGCACACGCAATACACGCGCACACGCGATACACGCGCACACGCTCACACGCGCACACGCAATACACGCGATACACGCAATACACGCGATACACGCGCACACGCGATACACGCGCACACGCGCACACGCGCACACGCGATACACGCGATACACGCGCACATGCGATACACGCGATACACGCGATACACGCGATACACGCGCACACACGCGATACACGTGACACACACGCGCACGCACACGATACACGCGCACACGCGATACAAGCGCACTCGCGATACACGCGATACACGCTCACACGAGCACACGCGACACACGCGATACACGCGACACACGCGATACACGCGACACACGCGCACACACGCACACGCGATACACGCAATACACGCCATACACGCGATACACGCGATACACGCGATACACGCGATACACGTGATACACGCGATACACGCGATACACGCGATACACGTGATACACCCGACAGGCGCACACGCGATACACGCGATACACGCGCACACGCGCACACGCGCACACGCGCACACGCGCACATACACACGCAATACACGCGCACACGCCCACACGCGATACACGCGATACACGCACGCGATACACGCCCACACACGCACACGCGATACACGCGCACACGCGCACACGCGATACACGCGATACACGCGATTCACGCGATACACGCGATACACGCGCACATGCGATACACGCGATACACGCGCACACACGCGATACACGCGATACACGCGATACACGCGCGCACGCGATACACGCGATACACGCGCGCACGCACACGCACACGCGATACACGCGCACACGCGCACACACGCGATACACGCGATACACGCGATACACGCGATACACACGATACACGCGATACACGCGATACACGCGATACACGCGCACAAGCGCACACGCGATACACGCAATACACGCGATACACGCGATACACGCGCACACACGCGCACACGCGATACACGTGATACACGCGATACACGCGATACACGCGCACACACGCACACACGAGCGCACGCGCACGCACACACGCGATACACGCGCACAGGCGCACACGCGATACACGCGATACACGCGATACACGCGCACACGCGATACACGCGCACACGCGCACACGCGCACACGCGCACACGCGCACACGCGATACACGCGATACACGCGCACACGCGCACACGCGATACACGCAATACATGCGCGATACACGCAATACACGCGATACACGCGATACACGCGCACACGCCCACACGCGATACACGCGATACACGCGCACACGCCCACACGCGATACACGCTCACGCGCACACGCGATACACGCCATACTCGCGCACGTGCGATACACGCGATACACGCGCACACGCGATACACGCGATACACGCGATACACGCGCACATGCAATACACGCGATACACGCGCACATGCGATACACGCGATACACGCGATACACGCGCACACGCGCACACGCGATACACGCGATACACGCGATACACGCGATACACGCGATACACGCGATACACGCAATACACGCACACACGCGCACACGCGATACACGCGATACACGCACACAAGCGCACACGCGATACACGCGACACACGCGATACACGCAATACACGCGATACACGCGATACACGCGCACACGCGATACACGCGATACACGCGCACACGCGATACACGCGATACACGCGATACACGCGATACACGCGATACACGCGCACACGCGCACACGCGCACACGCGATACACGCGCACACGCGATACACGCGCACACGCGATACACGCGCACACGCGATACACGACACGCGATACACGCGCACACACGCACACGCGCACACGCGATACACGCGATACACGCACACACGCGATACACGCGACACACGCGATACACGCAATACACGCGATACACGCGATACACGCGATACACGCGATACACGCGCACACGCGATACACGCCATACACGCGCACACAGGATACACGCGATACACCCGATACATGCGATACACGCGATACACGCGCACACGCGATACACGCGATACACGCGATACACGCGATACACGCAATTCACGCGATACACACGATACACCCGATACACGCGATACACGCGCACACGCGATACACGCGATACACGCGCACACGCACATACACGCGATACACGCACACACGCGCACATGCAATACACGCGATACACGCGCACATGCGATACACGCAATACACGCGATACACGCGCACACGCGATACACGCGCACACGCGATACACGCGATACACGCGATACACGCGCACAAGCGCACACGCGATACACGCGATACACGCGATACACGCGATACACGCGATACACGCACACACGCGCACACGCACGCCCACACGCAATACACGCGATACACGCAATACACGCGCACACGCGATACACGGGCACACGCGATACACGCGATACACGCGCACACGCCCACACGCGATACACGCGATACACGCACACACGCGCACAAGCGCACACACGCACACGCGATACACGCGCGCACACGCGCACGCACACACGCGATATACGCGATACACGCGATACACGCGCACACGCGATACACGCGATACACGCAATACACGCACACACGCGCACACGCACACGCGACACACGTGATACACGCGCACCTACCCACACGCGATACACGCGATACACGCGATACACGCGATACACGCGCACACGCGCATACACGCATACCCGCACACACGCGCACGCACACACGCGATACACGCGATACACGCGATACACGCGCACACGCACACGCAATACACGCGCACACGCGATACACGCGATACACGCGCACACGCGATACACGCGCACACGCGATACACGCGATACACGCAATACACGCGATACACGCGCACACACGCGCACACGCAATACACGCGATACACGCGCACACGCGATACACGCGATACACGCGATACACGCGATACACGCGATACACGCGATACACGCGATACACGCGATACACGCGCACACGCGCACACGCGATACACGCGATACACGCGCACACGCGATACACGCGATACACGCCCGCACACGCGCACACGCGATACACGCGATACACGCGCACACACGCGCACACGCGCACGCGCACAGCGCACACGCGATACACGCGATACACGCACACGCGCACACGCACACGCGCACGCACACACGCGATACACGCGATACACGCACACACGCACACGCCCACACACGCACACGCGATACACGCGCACACGCGATACACACGATACACGCGATACACGCGCACACGCGATACACGCGATACACGCGCACATGCGATACACGCGATAGACGCGATACACGCGATACACGCGCACAAGCGCACACGCGATACACGCGATACACGCGATACACGCGCACACGCGCACACGCGATACACGCGATACACGCGCACACGCGATACACGCGATACACACACGCGATACACGCGCACACGCGCGCGCACACACGCCATACACGCGCACAAGCGCACACGCGATACACGCGCAACACACGCACACACACGCAATACACGCGCACGTACACACGCGATACACGCGCACACGCGATACACGCGATACACGCGATACACGCACACACGCGCACGCGCACACGCGTTACACGCGATACACGCGATTCACACGCACACGCGCATACACGGGCACACGCGATACACGCGATACACGCGGATACACATGATACACGCGATACACGCGATACACGCGATACACGCGATACACGCGCACACGCGATACACGCGATACACGCGCACATGCGATACACGCGATACACGCGCACACGCGCACACGCGATACACGCGATACACGCGATACACGCGATACACGCGATACACGCGATACACGCGATACACGCGATACACGCCATACACGCGCACACGCGCACACGCGATACACGCGATACACGCGATACACGCGATACACGCGCACACGCGCACACGCGATACACGCGATACACGCGATACACGCGATACACGCGATACACACGATACACGCGATACACGCGCACACGCGCACACGCGATACACGCGATACACGCGATACACGCGCACACGCGCACACGCGATACACGCGATACACGCGATACACGCGCACACGCGCACGCACACACGCGATACACGCGCACACGCGATACACGCGATACACGCGATACACGCGATACACGCGATACACGCGATACACGCGATACACGCGATACACGCGATACACGCGATACACGCACACACGCGATACACGCGATACACGCGATACACGCACGCACGCACGCACGCGATACACGCGATACACGCGATACACGCGATACACGCGATACACGCGATACACGCGATACACGCGATACACGCGATACACGCGATACACGCAATACACGCGATACACGTGATACACGCGCACACGCGATACACGCGATACACGCGCACACGCGATACACGCGCACACGCGCACACGCGCACACGCGATACACGCGATACACGCAATACACGCGATACACGCGATACACGCGATACACGCGATACACGCGATACACGCGATACACGCGATACACGCGCACACGCGATACACGCGCACACGCGACACACACGCACACGCGATACACGCGATACACGCGATACACGCGATACACGCGATACATGCGCACACGCGCACACGCAATACACGCGCACACGCATACACGCGCTACACGCACTACACGCGATACACGCGACACACGCGACACGCGGGCACACACCCACACGCGCACACGCGATACACGCGCACACGCGATACACGCGCACATGCGATACACGCGATACACGCGCACATGCGATACACGCGATACACGCGATACACGCGATACACGCGCACACGCGATACACGCAACACGCGATACACGCGATACACGCGCACACGCGCACACGCGATACACGCGATACACGCGATACACGCGATACACGCACACACGCGATACACGCGATACACGCGCACACGCGCACACGCGATACACGCGATACACACAATACACGCGCACACGCGCACACGCGATACACGCGATACACGCGATACACGCGATACACGCGATACACACGCGATACACGCGATACACGCGCACATGCGATACATGCGATACATGCAATACACGCGATACACGCGCACACGCGATACACGCGATACACGCGCACACGCAATACACGCGATACACGCGATACACGCGATACACGCGATTCACGCGATACACAAGATTCACGCGACGATACACGCGATACACGCGCACACGCGATACACGCGATACACGCGATACACGCGCACACGCGATACACGCAATACACGCGATACACGCGCACACGCGATACACGCGCACACGCCCACACACGCACACGCAATACACGCGATACACGCGCACACGCGATACACGCACAAACACGCGCACGCGCACACGCCCACACACGCGATACACGCGATACACGCGCACACGCCCACACGCGATACACGCGATACACGCGCACAAGCGCACACGCGCACACGCGATACACGCGATACACGCGATACACGCGCACATGCGATACACGCGATACACGCGATACACGCGATACACGCGATACACGCGATACACGCGATACACGCGATACACGCGCACACGCGATACACGCGCACACGCGATACACGCAATACACGCAATACACGCGATACACGCGCACACGCAATACACGCGCACACGCAATACACGCGATACACGCAATACACGCGATACACGCGATACACGCAATACACGCGATACACGCGATACACGCGATACACGCAATACACGCGATACACGCAATACACGCGATACACGCGATACACGCGATACACGCGATACACGCGATACACGCGATACACGCGATACACGCGATACACGCGCACACGCGATACACGCGCACACGCGATACACGCGCACACGCGATACACGCGATACACGCGATACACGCGATACACGCGACACACACACGCGATACACGCGATACACGCGCACGCACACAGCACGCACACACGCGCATACACGCACATACACGCGATACACGCGCACACGCGCACACGCGATACACGCGATACACGCGATACACGCGACACACGCGCACACGAGCACACGCGCACACGCGATACACGCAATACACCCGATACACGTGATACACGCGATACACGCGATACACGTGATACACGCGATACACGCGATACATGCGCACACGCGCACACGCGCACACGCGCACGCACACACGCGCACACGTGCACACGCGCACACACACACACACACACACACACACGCGCACACGCGATACACGCGATACACGCGATACACGCGATACACGCGCACACGCGATACACGCGATACACGCGCACACGCGATACACGCGCACACGCGCACACGCGATACACGCGATACACGCGATACACGCCATACACGCGATACACACGCACACGCGATACACGCGCACACGCGATACACGCGCACACTACACGCGATACACGCGATACACGCGATGCAAGCGATACACGCGATACACGCGCACACGCGATACACGCGCACACGCGATACACACGATACACGCGATACACGCGCACACGCGCACACGCGATACACGCGATACACCCGATACACGCGCACACGCGATACACGCGCACACGCGATACACGCAATACACGCGATACACGCGCACACGCTCACACACGCACACGCGATACACGCGATACACGCGCACACGCGATACAGGCGATACACGCGATACACGCAATACACGCGACACACACGCACGCGCGCACACGCCAACACACGCACACGCGCACACGCGATACACGCGTACATGCGATACACGCGATACACGCGATACACGCGCACACGCGATACACGCGATACACGCGCACACGCGATACACGCGATACACGCAATACACGCGCACACGCGCACACGCGATACACGCGATACACGCGATACACGCGATACACGCGATACACGCAATACACGCGATACACGCGCACACGCAATACACGCGATACACGCGCACACGCTCACACACGCACACGCAATACACGCGATACACGCGATACACGCGATACACGCGCACACGCGATACACGCGCACACGCGCACACGCGCACACGCGATACACGCGATACACGCGCACACGCGATACACGCGATACACGCGATACACGCGATACACGCGATACACGCCCACACGCGATACACGCGATACACGCGATACACGCGATACACGCAATACACGCGCACACGCGCACACGCCCACACACGCGCACGCACACACGCGATACACGCGATACACGCGATACACGCGACACACGCGATACACGCAATACACGCAATACACGCGATACACGCGCACGCGCACACGCGATACACGCGCACACACGATACACGCGATACACGCGATACACGCGATACACGCACACACGCGCACACGCAATACACGCGATACACGCGCACACGTGATACACGCAATACACGCGATACACGCGCACACGCGATACACGCGATACACGCGATACACGCGATACACGCGCACACGCGCACACGCAATACACGCGATACACGCGCACAAGCGCACACGCGATACACGAGATACACGCGCACACGCGCACAAGCGCACACGCGATACACGCAATACACGCGATACACGCAATACACGCACACACGCGCGCACGCGCGTATACACGCGATACACGCGCACACATCGCACACGTGATACACGCGATACACGCGATACACGCGCACACGCGCACACGCGCACACGCGCACACGCGATACACGCGCACAAGCGCACACGCGATACACGCGATACACGCAATACACGCGATACACGCGCACACGCGATACACGCGCACACGCGATACACGCGCACACGCGATACACGCGATACACGCGATACACGCGATACACGCGATACACGCGATACACGCGCACACACGCACACGCGATACACGCACGTGATACACGCGATACACGCGATACACGCGCACACGCACACACGCGATACACGCGATACACGCGATACACGCGCACACGCACGATACACGCGATACATGCGCACACGCCCACACGCAATACACGCGATACACGCGATACACGCGCACACGCGATACACGCGATACACGCGATACACGCGTACATGCGATACACGCGATACACGCGATACACGCGCACACGCGATACACGCGATACACGCGCACACGCGATACACGCGATACACACGCACACGCGCACACATGCGATACACGCGATACATGCGATACACGATACACGCGATACACGCGATACACGCGATACACGCAATACACGCCCACACGCGCACACGCGATACACGCGATACACGCGCACACGCGATACACGCAATACACGCGCACACGCGATACACGCGATACACGCGCACACGCGATACACGCGATACACGCGATACACGCGATACACGCGATACACGCGCACACGCGATACACGCGATACACGCGATACACGCGCACACGCGCACACGCGATACACGTGATACACGCGATACACGCGATACACGCGATACACGCGCACACGCGATACACGTGATACACGCGCACACGCGATACACGCGATACACGGCCACACGCGCACACACGCACACGCACACCTACACACGATACACGCGATACACGCGATACACGCGATACACGCGCACACGCCCACACACGCACACGCGATACACGCGATACACGCGCACATGCGATACACGCGATACACGCGATACACGCAATACAGGCGATACACGCGATACACGCGATACACGCGATACACGCGATACACGCGCACACGCGATACACGCGATACACGCGATACACGCCCACACACGCACACGCGATACACGCGATACACGCGATACACGCGCACAAGCGCACACACGATACATACACGCAATACGCGCACGACACACGCGCACGCGCACGTACACACGCGATACACGCGCACATGCGTAACACGCGATACACGCGATACACGCGATACACGCACACACGCGATACACGCGATACACGCGATACACGCGATACACGCGATACACGCAATACACGCGATACACGCGATACACGCGCACACGCGATACACGCGATACACGCGATACACGCGATACACGCGCACACGCGATACACGCGATACACGCGCACAAGCAAACACGCGATACACGCGATACACGCGCACACGCGCACACGCGCACGCGCACGCACACACGCGATACACGCAATACACGCGCACACGCGCACACACGCGATACACGTGATACACGCAATACACGCGCACACGCACTACACGCGATACACGCGATACACGCGACACACGCGATACACGCGCACACGAGCACACGCGCACACGCGATACACGCGATACACGCGATACACGCGCACACGCGATACACGCGATACACGCCATACACGCGACACACGCGCACACGCGATACACACGATACACGCGATACACGCGCACACGCGATACACGCGATACATGCGATACACGCGATACACGCGATACACGCCCACACGCGACACACACGCGATACACGCGATACACGCGATACACGCGCACACGCGATACACGCGATACACGCGCACACGCACACACGCGCACACGCGATACACGCGCACACGCGATACACGCGCACACGCGATACACGCGCATACACGCAATACACGCGATACACGCGATACACGCAATACACGCGATACACGCGATACACGCGCACATGCGATACACGCGATACACGCGATACACGCGCACACGCGCACACGCGCACACGCGCACACGCGCACACGCGATACACGCGATACACGCGCACACGCGCACACGCGATACACGCGATACACGCGATACACGCGCACACACGCACACGCACACGCACACACGCAATACACGCAATACACGCACACACGCGCACACGCGATACACGCGATACACGCAATACACGCGATACACGCGCACACGCGATACACGCGATACACGCGATACACGCGCACACGCGCACACGCGATACACGCGATACACGCCGATACACGCGATACACGCGCACACGCGCACACGCGATACACGAGATACACGCACAAATACACGCGCACGTACACACGCGATACACGCCCACACACGCACACGCGATACACGCGATACACGCGATACACGCGATACACGCGCACAAGCGCACACGCGATACACGCGATACACGCGCACACGCGCACACGCGATACACGCGCACACGCGATACACGCGATACACGCGATACACGCGCACATGCGATACACGCAATACACGCGATACACGCAATACACGCGCACACGCGATACACGCGATACACGCGATACACGCGATACACGCGCACACGCCCACACGCAATACACGCGATACACGCGATACACGCGCACACGCGATACACGCGCACACGCGATACACGCGATACACGCGATACACGCGATACACGCGCACACGCGCACACGCCCACACACGCACACGCGATACACGCGATACACGCAATACACGCGATACACGCGATACACGCGATACACGCGCACACGCGATACACGCGATACACGCGATACACGCAATACACGCACACACGCGCACACGCGATACACGCGATACACGCGATACACGCGCACACACGCACACGCGATACACGCGATACACGTGATACACGCGCACACGTGATACACGCGCACACGCGCACATGCACACACGCGATACACGCGATACACGCGCACACGCGCACACGCGATACACGCGATACACGCACACACGCGCACACGCGCACACGCACACACGCGATACACGCGCACACACGCACACGCGATACACGCGATACACGCAATACACGCGCACACGCGATACACGCGATACACGCGCACAGGCGATACACGCGATACACGCGATACACGCGCACACGCGCACACGCGATACACGCGATACACGCGCACACGCGATACACGCGATACACGCGCACACGCGATACACGCGATACACGCGCACACGCACACACGCGATACACGCGATACACGCGCACGCACACACGCGATACACGCGATACACGCGCACAAGCGCACACGCGATACACGCAATACACGCACACACGCGCGCACGCGCACGTACACACGCGATACACGCGATAAACGCGCACACGTGATAAATGCGCACACGTGATACACGCGACACACGCGCACACGCGCACACGCGCACACGCACACACGCGATACACGCGATACACGCGCGCACACGCGATACACGCGCACACGCGATACACGCACACACGCGATACACGCGATACACAATACGCGCACACGCGATACACGCGCACAAGCAATACACGCGATACACGCGATACACACGCACACGCGCACACGCGATACACGCGATACACGCGATACACGCGATACACGCGCACACGCGCACACGCGATACACGCGATACACGCGCACACGCGCACACGCGATACACGCGCACACGCGATACACGCGCACACACGCACACGCGATACACGCGATACACGCGCACACGCGCACACGCGATACACGCGATACACGCGATACACGCGATACACGCGATACACGCAATACACGCGATACACGCGATACACGCGATACACGCGATACACGCGCACACGCGCACACGCGCACACGCGATACACGCGCACACGCGCACACGCGATACACGCGATACACGCGATACACGCGATACACGCGCACACGCGATACACGCGATACACGCGATACACGCGATACACGCGATACACGCGCACACGCCCACACACGCACACGCGATACACGCGCACACGCGATACACGCGATACACGCGACACACGCGATACACGCGATACACGCGATACACGCGATACACGCGATACACGCACACACACACGCACACACGCGCACACGCGATACACGCGATACACGCGCACACGCGATACACGCGATACACGCGATACACGCGCACACGCAATACACGCGATACACGCGATACACACGATACACGCGATACACGCGCACACGCGCACACGCGATACACGCGATACACGCAATACACGCGATACACGCGATACACGCGATACACGCGATACACGCGATACACGCGATACACGCGCACACGCGATACACGCGATACATACGCGCACACGTGCACAAGCTCGCACGCGCACGCGCGCACGCACACACGCGATACACGCGCACAAGCGCACACGCAATACACGCGATACACGCGACACGCACGCACACACGTGCACGCACACACGCGATACACGCGATACACCCACACGATACACGCGATACACGCACACACGCGCACACGCGCACACGCGCACACGCGCACACGCGATACACGCACACACGCACACACGCACACACGCGATACACGCGCACACACGCGATACACGCGATACACGCGCACACGCGATACACGCAATACACGTGATACACGCGATACACGCGCACACGCGCACACGCAATACACGCGATACACGCGATACACGCGATACACGCGCACACGCGATACACGCGATACACGCGATACACGCACACACGATACACGCGCACAACATACACGCGATACACGCGCACACGCGCACACGCGATACACGCGATACACGCGCACACGCGATACACGCGATACACGCGCACACGCGATACACGCGATACACGCGATACACGCGATACACGCGATACACGCGATACACGCAATACACGCGCACACGCGCACACGCGCACACGCGCACACGCGATACACGCGATACACGCGATACACGCGATACACGCGATACACGCGCACATGCGATACACGCGATACACGCGCACACGCACACGCGCACACGCGATACACGCGATACACGCGATACACGCGATACACGCAATACACGCGATACACGCGCACATGCGATACACGCGATACACGCGATACACGCGCACACGCAATACACGCGCACACGCGATACACGCGATACACGCGATACACGCGCACACACGCACACGCGCACACGCACACGCGATACACGCGATACACGCCCACACGCGCACACGCGATACACGCGATACACGCGCACACGCGATACACGCAATACACGCGATACACGCGATACACGCGCACACGCGATACACGCGATACACGCGATACACACGCACACGCGATACACGCACACGCCCACACACGCACACGCGATACACGCGATACACGCGCACACGCGATACACGCGATACACGCGATACACGCCATACAAGCAATACACGCGATACACGCGCACACGCGATACACGCGATACACGCGATACACGCGCACACGCAATACACGCGATACACACACATACACGCGCACACGCGCACACACGCGATACACGCGATACACGCGCACACGCGATACACGCGATACACGCGATACACGCGATACACGCGATACACGCGCACACGCGCACACGCGCACACGCGATACACGCGATACACGCGATACACGCGATACACGCGATACACGCGATACACGCGATACACGCGCACACACGATACACGCGATACACGCGCACACGCAATACACGCGATACACGCGCACACGCGATACACGCGATACACGCGATACACGCGCACAAGCGCACACGCGATACACGCGATACACGCAATACACGCGATACACGCGATACACGCAATACACGCGATACACGCGATACACGCGCACACGCGATACACGCGCACGCGCGATACACGCGCACACACACGCGATACACGCAATACACGCGATACACGCGCACACGCGATACACGCGCACACGCACACTAACGCACACGCGATACACGCGATACACACACACGCAATACACACGATACACGCGATACACGCAATACACGCGCACACACGCACACGCGATACACGCGACACACACGCGCACGCACACAACGCACGCGCACACGCGCACAAGCGCACACGCGCGCACGCGATACACGCGCACACGCACTTACGCGATACACGCACTACACGCGATACACGCGACACACGTGCACACGCGCACACGAGCACACGCGCACACGCGATACACGCGATACACGCGATACACGCGATACACGCGATACACGCGATACACGCGATACACGTGATACACGCAATACACG
The DNA here is from genome assembly GCA_030762985.1 of Adelphocoris suturalis. Lineage (NCBI taxonomy): Eukaryota > Metazoa > Arthropoda > Insecta > Hemiptera > Miridae > Adelphocoris > Adelphocoris suturalis. The sequence goes on from CM061047.1 coordinate 17,960,751, forward strand.
CGATACACGTGATACACACAATACACGCGCACACGCGATACACGCGATACACGCGCACACGCGATACACGCGATACACGCGATACACGCGATACACGCGCACACGCGATACACGCGATACACGCGCACACGCGCACACGCGCACACGCGCACACGCGATACACGCGATACACGCGCACACGCGCACACGCGATACACGCGATACACGCGCACACGCGATACACGCGCACACGCGATACACGCGATACACGCGCACACGCGCACACGCGATACACGCGCACACGCGCACACGCGATACACGCGCACACACGCGATACACACGATACACGCGATACACGCGATACACGCGCACACGCGCACACGCGATACACGCGCACACGCACACACGCGACACACGCGATACACGCGATACACGCGATACACGCGATACACGCGCACACGCGATACACGCGATACACGCGATACACGCGATACACGCGATACACGCGATACACGCGCACACGCGATACACGCGATACACGCGATACACGCGATACACGCGATACACGCGATACACGCGCACACGCGCACACGCGCACACACGCGATACGCGCACACACGCGCACGCACGCACACGCACGCACACACACGCGATACACGCGCACACGCACGCTCACACGCAACACGCGATACATGCGATACACGCGATACACGCGATACACGCGATACACGCGATACACGCACACACGCGATACACGCGCACACGCGATACACGCGCACACGCGCACACGCGATACACACGATACACGCGATACACACGATACACGCGATACACAGATTACACGCGATACACGCCCACACACGCACACGCACACACGCGATACACGCGATACACGCGCACACGCGATACACGCGATACACGCGATACACGCGATACACGCGCACACGCGATACACGCGATACACGCGCACACGCGATACACGCAATACACGCAATACACGCGATACACGCGCACACGCGCACACGCGATACACGCGATACACGCGCACATGCGATACACGCGATACACGCGATACACGCGCACACGCAATACACGCGATACACGCGATACACGCGATACATGCGATACACGCGATACACGCGATACACGCGCACACGCGCACACGCGATACACGCGATACACGCGCACACGCGCACACGCGATACACGCGCACACGCGATACACGCGATACACGCGCACAAGCGCACACGCGATACACGCGACACACACGCGCACACGCGATACACGCGATACACGCGCACACGCGATACACGCAATACACGCGCACACGCGCACATGCGATACACGCGCACACGCGATACACGCGATACACGCGATACACGCGCACACGCGATACACGCGATACACGCGCACACGCGATACACGCGATACACGCGATACACGCGATACACGCGCACAAGCGCACACGCGATACACGCGATACACGCGCACACGCGCACACGCGATACACGCGATACACGCAATACACGCGATACACGCGCACACGCGATACACGCGATACACGCGCACACGCGATACACGCGCACACGCGATACACGCGATACACGCGCACACGCGCACACGCGATACACGCGATACACGCAATACACGCGCACACGCGCGCACACGCGATACACGCGCACACGCCCACACGCGATACACGCGCACACACACACACACACGCGCACGCACACACGCGATAACGCGATACACGCGATACACGCGATACACGCGATACACGCGATACACGCGATACACGCAATTCACACGCACACGCGCACACGCAATACACGCGATACACGCGATACAGGTGACACACGCGATACACGCGATACACGCGCACACGCGATACACGCGATACACGCGATACACGCGATACACGCGCACACGCGATACACGCGATACACGCGATACACGTGATACACGCGCACACGCGATACACGCGATACACGCGATACACGCGCACACGCACACACGCGATACACGCAATACACGCGATACACGCGCACACCCGATACACGCGATACACGCGATACACGCGATACACGCGATACACGCGATACACGCGATACACGCGCACAAGCAAACACGCGATACACGCAATACACACGCACACGCGCACACATGCGATACACGCGATACACGCAATACACGCGCACACGCGATACACGGGCACACGCGATACACGCGATACACGCGCACACGCCCACACGCGATACACGCGATACACGCGATACACGCGCACACGCGATACACGCGATACACGCACACACGCGATACACGCGCACACGCGCACACTCGCACACGCGCACACGCGAGACACGCGAGCGCACAGGCGCACACGCGATACACGCGATACACGCGATACACGCGCACACGCGCACACGCGATACACGCGATACACGCGATACACGCGCACACGCAATACACGCGATACACGCGATACACGCGATACACGCGATACACGCGATACACGCGATACACGCGATACACGCAATACACGCGATACACGCGATACACGCGCACACGCGCACACGCGATACACGCGATACACGCGATACACGCGCACACGCGATACACGCGATACACGCGATACACGCAATACACGCGATACACGCGATACACGCGATACACGCAATACACGCGATACACGCGATACACGCAATACACGCGCACACGCGACACACGCGATACACGCGATACACGCGCACACGCGATACACGCGATACACGCGATACACGCGCACACGCGATACACGCGCACACGCGCACACGCGATACACGCGATACACGCAATACACGCGATACACGCGCACACACGCACACGCGATACACGCGATACACGCGATACACGCGATACACGCGATACACGCGATACACGTGATACACGCAATACACGCAATACACGCGCACGCGCGCACACGCGATACACACGCACACGCGATATACGCGCACAAGCGCACACGCGATACACGCCATACACGCGATACACGCGCACGCACACGCGCACACACGCGCACACGCGATACACACGATACACGCGATACACGCGATACACGCGATACACGCGATACACGCGATACACGCGATACACGCGCACACGCAATACACGCAATACAGGCGATACACGCGCACACGCGATACACGCGATACACGCGATACACGCGATACACGCGATACACGCGCACACGCGATACACGCGATACACGCAATACACGCGATACACGCGCACAAGCGCTCACGCGATACACGCCATGATACACGCGATACACGCGATACACGCGCGATACACGCGCACACAAGCGCACACGCGATACACGCGATACACGCGATACACGCGATACACGCGATACACGCGACACACGCGATACACGCGATACACGCGATACACGCGCACACGCGATACACGCGATACACGCGATACACGCGCACACGCGATACAAGCGCACACGCGATACACGCGATACACGCGATACACGCGCACACGCGATACACGCGATACACGCGATACACGCGCACAAGCGATACACGCGATACACGCGATACACGCGCACACGCAATACACGCCATACACGTGATACACGCGATACACGCGCACACGCGATACACACAATACACGCGATACACGCGATACACGCAATACACGCAATACACGCGATACACGCGATACACGCGATACACGCGATACACGCGATACACGCGATACACGCGATACACGCGATACACGCGATACACGCGCACACGCGACACACGCGATACACGCGATACACGCGCACGCGCGATACACGCGCACAAGCGCACACGCGATACACGCGATACACGCGATACACGCGCACACGCGATACACGCGATACACGCGCACACGCGATACACGCGATACACGCGCACACGCGCACACGCAATACACGCGCACACGCAATACACGCGATACACGCGCACAAGCGCGCACACGCGATACAGGCGCACACAATACACGCGATACACGCGCAGGCGCACAACACGCCCACACGCGATACACGCGCACACGCAATACACGCCCATACACGCGATACACGCGATACACGCGCACACGCCCACACACGCACACGCGATACACGCGACACACGCGATACACGCGATACACGCGCACACGCAATACACGCAATACACGATATACAAGCGCACACACGCGATACACGCGAAACACGTGATACACGCACACGCGCACACGCGATACACGCGCACACGCGATACGCGATACACGCGATACACGCGATACACATGATACACGCGATACAAGCGCACAAGCGCACACGCGCGCACGCGCACACGCGCACGCGCAATACACGCGCACACGCGATACCCGCGATACACGCGCACACGTGATACACGCGATACACATGATACACGCGCACACGCGATACACGCGATACACGCGCACACGCGCACACGCGATACCCGCGCACACGCGATACACGCGATACACGCGCACACGCGATACACGCGATACACGCGCACACGCGCACACGCGATACACGCGCACACGCCCACACGCGCACACGCGATACACGCGCACACGCGATACACGCGATACACGCGATACACGCGCACACGCGCACACGCGATACACACGATACACGCGATACACGCGATACATGCGATACACGCAATACACGCGCGATACACGCGTACATGCGATACACGCGATACACGCGATACACGCGCACACGCGATACACGCGATACACGCGCACACGCGATACACGCGATACACGCGATACACGCGCACACGCGATACACGTGCACACGCGATACACGCGATACACGCGATACACGCGATACACGCGCACATGCGATACACGCGATACACGCGATACACGCGATACACGCGATACACGCGCACACGCGATACACGCGCACACGCGCACACGCGATACACGCGCACACGCGCACACGCAATACACGCGATACACGCGCACACGCGCACATGCACACACGCGCACAAGCGCACACGGGCACACGCACACGCGATAATGCGATACACGTGATACACGTGATACACGTGATACACGCGATACACGCAATACACGCGATACACGCGCACACGCGCACACGCGATACACGCGACACACGCGATACACGCGCACACAAGCAAGCGATACACGCAATACACGCGATACACGCCCAAACGCCATACACGCAATACACGCGCACACGCGATACACACAACTGCTTTACCGGCTAACGCTCGGAGCCCCACTGTCCGGTGCCCCCTTAAAATAAAGGAATCATTTCAGAATGCCTCAAAACAGGGTTCTATTAAGAAAATTTTTGAAAATTTTTATTTTAAAATTTTTGGAGCCATTGCAATAGCTTTATTTTCTAAGAAAATTCGCTAAAAACTGTTCATGAACAAGGTGTTAAATATTAATTAAAAAAAAAAAAAAAGATTTAGAACTTGAACTTGCTTGCAAGGGAGACCTCAGACCTTTAGCTTTCACCTTGGCTAAACATCGGAGGAAAGTGAACATACTTCAATCCAAATTTTAGCTTCAGTTGAATAGCAAAGATAACTTTGCTCCCGATCTCACTCAACTGATCAAGGGAGCCTCAGACTTTATAATTCATTTCTAGATGTCCCAAGGGTTCTTCATTTAATTTTTTAGTTCAGAGGTTGAAGAATAATGAAATCAGCTCTGGACCTGACACAGCTGATCTTACGCCTTTAAATGTCCCTAGAGGCCTCCATTTTAAATTTCAGTTCTCCTCATACGTTGAATAGCAAGGAACTTAGGTCCTGATCTCACTCAGCTGATCTGGGGAGCTTCAGACTTTAGGATTCGTTTCTAGATGTCCCAAGGGTTCTCCATTTCAATTTTTAGATACAGAAGTTGAATAACAAAGAAATCAGCTCCAGAGCTCACTCAGCTGATCAAGGGAGCTTAAGACTTGAAGATTCGTTGCTCCTAGAGGCATTCATTTTAAAATTCAACTTCATAGGTTGAATAGCAAAGAAATTAGCTCAGGATCTTACTCAGCTGACCTGAGGGGGCCCTAGCCTTTATGATACGTTTCTGGACGCCCTAAGGAGCCTCCATTCCAAATTTCAGCTTCATACTTTGAATAGCAGAGAACTTTACTCCGAATCTAACTCAGCTGATCTGGGGGACTCTAGACTTAATGATTCGTTTCTAGCTGTCCCAAGGGTTTTCTACTTCAAATTTCAGCTATTAGGTAAAATGGCAAAGAAATCAGATCTGCCGCTGCTTTAGCCTCGTTTTTTCTTTACAATATTTTGTAACAAGCTTTAACGAAAAAAGGTCTTTCTGTCCTTTAATTGGTTTTTTTTAAAATTAATCTTCAACGTTTCTCCCCAGGAACTGGGGCTTCTTCAGGGAGACAAAATTAAAAATATCAAATTCAAAATTTGTAAAATAAATACCTAAGTACTTATCGTTTTCTTTTTGTGATAAAGATCATTATATTTTTCTCTATTTCAGTTATCAGTGACTCTGAGGAAGAAAAAGGTTCGTCGAGAAGAAATTCTATGAAAACAGTGTAAGGCAGAACTTCTCAAACCTGTGCAAAAATATAAAAAAGGCCCATTGGCTTATGCAGAGCAGCAACAAAGTAGGTAGGTAGGATCTGCAAAAGGGAGGGCCAGGTGAAAATGGCCAGTCAAATGAGTGAGAGGTATCATAATAAGAGGAAACAATGGAGGGGGCTAGGCTTTCTAGGTGATTTCAATGATTGTGGTATACGCTAGTGACAAATTTACATATAATATCTACAAAGTAAGAGAAAAAGTCTGACTTAAAATGTTATTAACCAATTTAGCACATTTACAGCATAAAATTATTTTTTTTTGTAGAGCTTCAAGGACTTCCTACAGAAAGCATGGGGCAGCACCCGTCCTGTCACGTCAGTCTGACCTGTGGCATCCAACCCCCCAATTTTTTGAAATATCAGAACTGTCCGAGAACTTTTTCTTTAATTTGGTTGCAAAATAAAAAGTATGGTCTTCAAGTTCTGCTAGTCATCGATGCGGCGAACTCGACGGTAGCCCTACACCGGCCCGTGGTTCCCTCCTCCGCCGCGCAGCGGCGCTAGTCTCCCACTTTTATCTCCCTCCTACTGAATAGTGAAGTATTGTGATTGTCTCCAGACACGATAGTTGAGGTGTAGCTCAATGGATACGATTACGGTCTCGTGAGACAAGTGTCGTGGGTTCAAATCCAATTGACAGGAGTAATTTTTTTGCTCGTAAAACTCCCGAAATGTACTTCTAAAACGTCATTCTGACCTGCATGTACAACTAATTTGAATTTTCACTAAGGGATTGACTACTTGATGTTATGTATTTTTGAGATACGAGCTTGTGAGCATCCAGATCACCAAACTATACACATCATTTTGATCTACATGCCCAACTAATCTGCATTTTTACTAAGGGATTGACTACTTGATGTTATGTCTTTTTGAGATGCGAGCTTCCGAGCATCCAGACCACCAAACTATACACATCATTCTGATCTACATGCCCAATTAATCTGCATTTTTACTAAGGGATTGACTACTTGATTATATGTCTTCTTGAGATGCGAGCATCCAGACCACCAAACTATACACATCATTCTGATCTACATGCCCAACTAATCTGCATTTTTACTAAGGGATTGACTGGTACACAATCTCCTCACCAATAAATATATTTTTTCTTGGCATACGGATAAATCCGTAGATTTACAGGTCGGAGCGATCATACAAGCCCAGACTGATAAAAGAGGAGACTAGCGCCGCTGCGCGGCGGAAGAGGGAACCACGCGCCGGTTTACGGCTACCGTCAAGTATGCGGCGACTGCACGCCTAACCACTGTTCCTAAGCCAATCAACAGAACTCCTGCACTGTGGGAGAATTCACGTAACAGCTGGATATATAATAGGAAAGCAAAGTTTTCAAGGTATTGTTGACGACTCAGATTTTCATAGGTACACCCTCCCCCACACGCATACATGCGTAGTTCCTTATATTCATTCATAGTGTCTCCCACACCTATTCCGACTGACCACTTGGTTGGTTGAAAAATTCTTTTGTTCCTCAACCTTGGCAAAATCCTGGCTATATCTCATTACTATCAACACCGAACCAAATAATTCAATAACATTAAAATTGGTAGTCAACTATTTTAATATTGCAAATCGATTTAAAAATAACCTATAAAGCAAGGAATCTTTTCAAAATCGCTCACAATACCTTGCAACCATTGTTGCCAGACCCAGTTCAACAAAAAGGGGTAGGTATTGCAGATCTTGAAAAGGGGTATAAGGGGGAACCTGAGTTCGAATAAGTGCTTTTAGTTGGTGCTTGATGCGTAGAAGAATCATATTAAGTAAATTATATCAAGTTTCTGAGGTCATTGATTCAGGCCTCAATACTTAATTTTTTATAGTGCTGAATAACGAAGTTGAAACTTGTCAAGGTCTACAAGGGGGCAACAATTATATTAAAATATTTAAAAAAAAAACCCCCTGTAACTTTCCACCTTCGGCTAAAAAAACATGGAACATGCTTTCTTCCCGCTAATCCGTAAATGTAAATACATTTAAAACTACGACACTAAATTGTAAGTGCATTAAATTAATTGAATAAAATAAAAGTAAAAATGGACATTACTTTCCACTCTGTTGGGAAAGTAAAAGTGGACATTACTTTCCATTCTGTTGGGAAAGTAAAAATGGACATTACTTTCCACTCTGTTGGGAAAGTAAAAGTGAACATTACTTTCCACTCTGTTGGGAAAGTAAAAAATGGACATTACTTTCCACTCAGTTGGGAAAGTAAAAACAATTTATGTACGAAATTATGCTAAAAACATGAACTTCATTAAATTTTGTTTTAAAAAATCTATAAAATTGCAAAAAATAGCCTAAAATCCAAAATCTCTTTTTGAATAGAAGAGTATCATTTAGAATACTTTTTTTTCCATAAAATTAATAGCTAACATTTTCTTTTCACTCATAAATCTCCAATTTCTATACAACTTGAAATATACAAAAAACGCTGCAAATTATTTCACAAAGGTTTATTATTTTTTCAATTGAGTATGATCGTAGTTTTAGTTGGCTAGCGTACGTCATAAGGCCCGTCCAGACTCCTCGGCGTGTCCTACTTCGAGTTGCCACAACCTATACTTCTATAATTATATACGCATGTTTATATTTCTCGATTTGGCATTACTTTCCACCCTGTTGGGAAAGTAAAAATGGACATTACGTTCCACTCTGTTGGGATAGTAAAAAATCCCGCGCTACTTTCGTTCCACGGTTTCGTCACGTTTTTGCCCAGTTAGGTGATGGCTAAAGCATGTTTCATGCTAAAATCGATGTTAGTAAAAAAATGTAGCATTTTTTTTACATTGTTCGCTGAATTCTTTTACAACCAACATGTTTGGAAGTTAAGAGATTGAGAGTAAATTATCTGTTTTACCACAATCTTCTAGTGAATTTACCAAGTTAGAACAAGTACTCTCTCTTCAGAAATTCCACAAGGAAGCTCTGCCACTTGATGAAGATTATTCATTCAAAAAATTGAAGGCAACGGAACTACACTATATTATATTGCAAATTTAATTGAATTGAATTTCAGAAACCACCAAAGTGCTCTTTTTAAACTTTTGGAAAACTAAAAACAAACTGTTTTGCAGCTTAAGTACAGGTCTAGTCTCCTTCAAATATTTGTTTACCAAACCAAAAACATGCCATTGGAATTATCTATTCTGTTAAATTTTTTTTCCTTCAAGTTTTTGAGTTTTAAATTTTGCACTTAGGTGGTTTCTGCAATAAATGAATAAATCCAAAGTGATTTTTTAAAAATTATTATTGAAATTGAGTCAAACGATTAATTTTTATCTATTTTGGTATCAAAGGTAAGTAAGAGACACACTTAAGTATAAACAAGAGTGGTTTTTACTAGGCATTAATCGGCAAATTAGAGTAGGAAAAAAAGTGAATCTAAGTAGCTTACCAAAACAACCAAGGCTTGAAATGTAAGCATCATGTTTAGAATAAAACGTCTTCAGTGAATAGGTATGTAATGATTCAGTTTTCCACACAAAAAGGAATATAATTCAAAACACCACATTTTTGGTAGTACACGATTGTTCTTCATTTACATAGATGTGAGAAGAGTGAGTTTCTCGTTGAGTTGCAGTTGGGTTTTAGTAAGTTGGCACAGCGTCACCACCATCAAGAGATCCTAGACAAAAATAAAAATTATTGAAATCGAAATATGAGGGCAACATAATGGTTTATCCATTTATTCCTAGGGAAGAATGTTCACGTCATGAATTGATTGGATGAAAAGTCATGATGATGAATGTTAACAATTGAAGATTGATGAATGAATCATAGATACCTCCAATAAAATTAAGAATGGGAACGATCACCTAGTAGATTGGAAGAAATTGGCTAGCTTCCATAACCTGAAAATTCTATGATAACTCACCAACATTGTTTTTCAATACATTACTAATATTTTATTCTTTCTCAATGCTTAGCTAACCAGCGGATGAATGAATGCAGTGGCATGTCAGTAAAAAAAGTAAAGTAAGGTAAACAACCATTCCAGGTTGGGGCTTTTCGTCCGACTGCCTTGGGCGTCGCGGACGTCATCAGCTGTCCTCCAAATGGAGGATCAGAATTCGTTCTGATGATTTCGCTTAAAGCTACTCATTTCCTCGCCCCCTTGAGCGCAGAGGGGTTCGCCGTAGAGAAGCGTGAAAATTAGTTGGACGGGAGATCGTCACCTCCAAGTACTCACCACGCTCGACGTTGCTTAACAACTAATCGCACGAGAAACGGTTCATTGCAACGCCTAACCCGTACAACAATCAGGTGACAGTAACATTAAGTCATAAAAAGAAATCTTCATAACCCCCACACACCCAAAAAGTGGGGAATATTGTAGATGTAAGAAAATATAAGTGTTGGCCAGGTATACAACAGTTGTTGTTCAAAACACGTTTTAATAATAATTTCAAATACCTTCATAAAAAGCAGGCCTGTTTTAAAAACTAGACGTTCAACAGCATATCGAGCCCCCACATTACCAGTGCCATCAGGATCAAATACTCCATCATATTCAACCTCTGATACACAATTTTAAGCGTAATTCAGATCTATTAGACCAACTTATCTGTATTTCACTAAAAGGACTGATTTATGATATTTTTTATTTTTGAGATGGGAGCTTGCAAGTGTGCAGTGTTTTAAACACTGTTTAGAACCACCACTGAAAGGGGGGAAAAATTGTGTAAGGAAGAAGAGAAAAAATCTTTAAAAAAAAAAAAAAACCCCATTGCTAATCTACAATGTCATTCTTAGAAGTAGTTGAATGATCCACAACGAGGTATCCCAGCCTACAGGAACTCGGACTTATAACTGCAGAACAAACCTTGATGTTGGAGTTGAACATATTCTCGAACATCTCGGGAGTAATAGCTGGCACACTGTGAACCATGTCGAGGAGCTGACGGCCAACCGCATTATCAGGAGGTACTCGGCCAGCCAGGACGTCCTCAACGTATGCTAGAACTGCATCGAGGAGCCCTGTCAACTTCTCAGCAGCTTCTCCGATCTGTGCCAGGTCCGTCACAGGCTCAATACCTTTTTTCAACTGTACTGTCTTCTGACAGTGTCTCACTGAAACAAAAAAGGGGGTTAGTTGTTGGTTTGAAAGATCTGTGGACATTTCAGAATTATAGAAACTCCTTCTTGTAATTTGACCTCCTTCTGGACTATTTGAGGAGCCGGAATGTAGGACTACTGCTTGTTGATGCCACAAATGTGGTTAATGCCACATCAAGGCCTAAATCCCTAAGGAACTCCAGAATACTTCGGTACCCACTAAAGCTATTCATTCACGCTCTGATTCGTTGTTGAAAATGGAATTCAGTCTATCATAACATGCAAATTATAATCCAACAACGTGACTAGGAAGATATAATCAGGTGCATTTCGCCAGAGAATCAGAAATTTTATGAGTAGATTGGTCGATCAAAGTTGGCTACTTTGTTTACCTACTCCTAAATCTAGACATCTCCAGCACTTTTATTGCTTTGCCAGATCAGAAGGACCACTTTGAGCAGCGTTTAATTTGGAGAGAGAAAATATAAGATAATTCGAGTAGAGGGGAGCTCCCAAAAGAATGTTCCGTTTTTTGAAACATTTACTTACATGCAACGATTTCTGGCTCGTAAGTGACAATTTCGACGGGGATAGGAGTAAACATACTTCCCTGCTTGCCTCCAGGGACTCCCAAAGGTACACTGTGAACAAACAAGTTAGAACTATTATTAGACGAATGAATTTATTCGTGATCAAATATAAACACTAGAAAAGATTAAATTAAAAAATACTACATACAGTTATACTAGAAATACAGGATATATTCGAGTTACCTAATGAAACATTACCTTATTTATTTCAAAAGGTTAGAAGTGTAATCTCTTACTCCCTCATGAGCAATTTGGCTTCCGATCAAATCACTCCTTAACAAACAACTGCACAGAGTTACTGATGAACTACACGCCATTTGAGTCCAATGAAGTATGCCTGGGCTATTCTGGGGTCTACTTGACAAACTCAAAGATGTTTTATCGGACACAAACCACAGAAACATATAGTCCTACAGTCTGAATAGAACATAAGCCATAAAAGTTTGCTCAGCTCTCCAAATCCTACATTATTCTGGTAGGCGTACCCCAAAGCAGCATACTAGGCCCTCTAATATACATTTTTTACGCCCATGATTACCCGAAAATTCAATCACTACTCATTTCCCACTACGCAGATAAACAAGCTCGAACGTCCTACGTTCTCCAACAATATTTTGTTTACTCAGCCGGTGGACGACGAAAATGGAAAATTCGTTCAAATCGCACCAAAACCACGTTGGTCTGTATTACCTACAAACTCGATGTCACTGTGCCAGATATAATACTTAACGGCCAGCCAGTGAACAAAGATGTGATTCTTTACCGCAGCGTCACCCTGGACAGCAAATAAAGCTGGAATGCCTATAGTGAGAACCTACAATGCGTTCAAGAATTTCACAAATAATATACCTCTTGGCCAGCATGACCGTCCTGCTCTATATAAAGCGATTACTTCACTTCACTCTCATACGACCCACCTGGCAATATACTAGTGAAATCTTGAATTCTGCAATCAATACACGAATTAGTAAAATCCAAACCCTCCAGAACAGGGTGCCAAACATAATCAAAGAAGCCCCTAGGCTTCTTACGTATGTACGTAATGCAACCTCTTCGAGTGGTTGCATCCCTTGCGTACTCGAGGTATTGAGATGATAATATAGTGCCCTTGCCATTCGCAAAACCCATCACAGTAACTGGCAAGGTTAGATCCATGCAGGACGAACCAAGGCCGCCTAGAAATCAACGTTAAATGTAAGTGGCACAGCAAACCTGCTAATCAGCTGACACTCGGACAATACAATATATATTATTCATTATAATCTTCACGCTATAATCTCAGATCCATAAAAATGACTATTTGACCCATTATTTCATTGCTACTTTTTCTTCAGCCATTCCCACGAACTGTCATCATTCAACATAGAACTGCGTGTTCCAAGTGATTCTTATATTTAATTTTGTTAGCACACTTGATAAGGGTCTCCATAATAAAGTTTCTAATCTAAAAAGGGGGGGGACTTTGGCGTGTTGAGTGGAACAATGGCCTTAAGCTCACATTACAGATTGGGTACGTTGTTGAAACTGACAGTTGAAGTGGAAATATTGGAGCTTGGATTGTGTGTTCGTTCACAATCGATCACGTGAACCTGGAGTTACTGTGTTAGTTGTTGGTGAAGGCTTAATCGTTGAAATCAGGGTAATGTTGATAGCTCTTAATTTTTGAAAAAACTGACTACTTCAGTTCCAACTATGGGTTGATTGTTGGAAATAGATACTATGTGTGATCAGCTGACCTGGTCAACAATTTGAGATACCCAGGCAGAATTCGAATTCACACCTTTTACAACACCAGAGAGAAGCTCAGTGGATTAAGTTAGTTAATTCAGGAACGAATCTTAAGTTCCCTAGTTACCCTGAATCATGAACTACTGGAGGTTTCATCAAATAGGTACATGTTATACAGAAACCTTCCCAATTTAATGTCCAAGCTCTGTCCTATGCTATCAGCTCGAGGAAGGAAGCGCTATTAACAAATAAGCAGAGACAGCAGTGAGCATTAGTTCATTTTCAGAATCGAGAATTTGCGAACTGATGGTCAATTCAAAACCCACTGAAAACCATTTCAACCTAGTTCAGTCTTAAGCATACATTTTTAAAAATCAATAACTCGTAGGGGGGTTGAAAATTCTGATTCCATTAGGTATCTATGTAACTGTTAAATACATGACTTGATAAAATTGAACATTGGAATTGCAAAATATTTTAAAATTGAGCAGTTCGAGTTGGGTTATAGAAATATATTTTCCTTACTTTAGGTACGCTTTAATTCCCATGTGACTGCCTTGAAGGGTTGTGTCTAATGTCATGTGCACAGGGTTGGAGCACTCTCTCGAATAATACTCATGGATGACTGAGGAATGACTGGTCACCTCGTTGCCTGTTGCCCACCACCCAACAATGCTTTCTTGCTTGTTAACTTTTAAATTCATTTCAAACAGGTCCATTGCATAAGTCAGTTCAGCTTCCACCTAAATAGAAAGGCGAAATGGGTAGCCAACTTTAGAAAAATGGTGTACGTATAGGAAAAATAGAAGAGAAATTAAGAGAGCATAAGAAATAAATAAATAAAATTCATAGGTGACAAACTACGATCAACCAATAAATACAGGACTAGAAATAATGCGTGTTTATACATTTATTGTTTACCATCGATGAGATCTCGAGTAATAGTAACAAATTGGTAGGTACTCGTACTTACCAAGTCTTCATACTCCTTATGTGGAACGCAGAAACAGTTGGTCACTTCTACAACTCCCTTTTCAGCCGAACCTGTAGTGCAGTGTTTTCATTAAAAAAATGTTAATTTTAGGTATTCGACAATATAATTTACTGCGATAAGGAATATATATATATATATACAGGGTGTCCCATCTAAACGGGCCCATCGGAAAATTACAGCCTTACGGTGCGAGCTACACTGGACTTTTTTTATAGCAACTCAGCTTCACGATGAGGATGTCCGATTTTTATTTTTCCATGTTTTGCCTGATTGAAACTTACGGTTTCCTCTTGTCCCCCCATTTTTATCGCTTTTTTCGATTTTAGGTTGAATTTGGAGCAGAAAATGCCTCCTTGAAATTTTCTTTTCGTGGCTTCGTTTCTGAGTTATTCCACTTTTTGCGGAAGTCCGATTTTTATTTTTCCATGTCTCAAATCATTGATTGAAACTTACGGTTTCCTCTTGACCCCCCTTTTTTTTATTGGTTTTTCCGATTCTAGGTTGAATTTGGAACAGAAAAGGCCTCCTTGAAATTTTCTTTTTGGGGCTTCGTTTCTGAGTTATTCCACTTTTTGCGAAATACAGAAAATCGCCGATTTCTTTTAGACATTACCAACACTTTCTTACTATTTTTATCTTCAATTTTTGAAATGTTCACCACACTTTTTCAGAACTATTACCGAACCGCATAATCAACAATCACCATCAGGGGGATGACATTACAGTTGAACCGCTTACGATTTAAAAAAGTTTTCCAAATCGTCTTTTAAAAAAAAACCCCCTCAAACTGTTCAGTACACACAGAATCACTGTTCAGAATACAGTTTAAAAAATGTACCACAAGGAGACTTCCAGTCAGTTGTGTTGTGATAAATCGAAAATGCCACCTGCTCCTTCTGCAGCCTCTGCTCCTTCTCCTGCAAACTGTATTCAAGGGTCAAGGAAACAACAGCTTCTTGATACTTATTGTTCAGTCTACACTATGATCTTTATTATTTAAAGAACCTTACATTAGTCCAGAATACGGCGTCTCATATGTTCTTCTAATAAATGAGTAATAGTACTGAACAGTTTGAGGGGGTTTTGTTTTTTAAACGACGATTTGGAAAACTTTTTTTAAATCGTAACCGGTTCAAGTGTAATGTCATCCCTCTGATGGTGATTGTTAATTATGGACGCTGGGGTCTGACGATAGATTGTTTAATGCTGATTTCAAAAGTGTGATGAACAACTCAAAAATTGAAGATAAAAATAGTAAGAAAGTGTTGGTAATGTCTAAAAGAAATCGGCGATTTTCTGTATTTCGCAAAAAGTGGAATAACTCAGAAACGAAGCCCCAAAAAGAAAATTTCAAGGAGGCCTTTTCTGTTCCAAATTCAACCTAGAATCGGAAAAACCAATAAAAAAGGGGAGTCAAGAGGAAACCGTAAGTTTCAATCAATGATTTGAGACATGGAAAAATAAAAATCGGACTTCCGCAAAAAGTGGAATAACTCAGAAACGAAGCCCCAAAAAGAAAATTTCAAAGTGGCATTTTCTGTTCCAAAATCAACCTAAAAAGGAAAAAAGCAATAAAAAAGGGGGGTCAAGAGGAAACCGTCAGTTACAATCAATGATCGGAGACCCTAAAACATGGAAAAATAAAAATCGGACTTCCGCATCGTAAAGCTGAGTTGAAATACTATAAAAAAGGTCCAGTTCAATTTTTCGATAGCTCGCACCGCAAGGCTGTAATTTCCCGATGGGCCCGTTTAGATGGGACACCCTGTATATATATATATATATATATATATATATATATATATATATATATATTACTTGCATGCATGAAATTTCAGCTTTGAAAACAGATTTTGGTATAGGTCAAACTATCTACTTGAGGAGCGTCTCGATCCAGCACGGAATGAGGCACAACCAGCGCTACCAATTGAATTATCCGTGGACCATTACAGGAATATCTCCTTATCGCAGTTAATATTTTTTAGTACTGATTTTGAGAATCAGTTACTTAGCAACTAGTTGGGAAAATAGATCAGAAAGATTTGTAGAGTTTGGTGTTCTGGATACTCGGAAGCTGACAATCCGAATTGAGATGGTGTAAATGTTGAATTTGAGCGCGTAAATAGTTCACGTATTTGAAACAAAATAGCAAAGGGCACAGTTGTGCCTCGTTCAGTGCTGCGGCGAGAGACTCCTGTAGTACTACAGTATACCCAAATAGGATGTTTTATTTCAGTACTTTTGAGAAAATGGCGAATTCAATTGGTGAAGCCTTCGTACTTTATAATAGGCTACCATAATACCAACAGGTCTTATCTACCTATTGATCCTCAACGGTTCCATATGGGTCATCAAAACACTTGATGATCGGAACCGGTAAGCATGCTTCTTAAATTGATTAACATCCTCTGAGCCACGGAATCGCTTACTCAGTCCCAAACTGTAAGACCCCACAATCACCAAAACAATAAGAAGACCCCAGTGATTTGAGTTTTGAGGAGCCACCCGTTGCTGGTGAGCCGTGGCATCTAGTGTCAAAGTTTGTTGCGCTACAATAGGTAATTTTTTGTTCTATTAAGTAGGTGTGTACCAAGTTGCCACGATAACTAGGTTTTTCCAAAGTATCAAAACCACAAAGTTTCAAATTAAGAGCAGTCATTCTACTCTTTGTGGACTGCTTCCAGGCGGGAATGAGAATACAGCTAAAAAGTTGTATATACATTACCTAAAACGATGGATATTTTGAAATGTCTATAATAAAATAATTCGGATTTTAATCTATTCATAATGGAATGTATATACAACTTTTTAAATGCTGGCTAAGTTCATTTTTCAGTAAGGAACATGAGTGTACGTACCCAACAAAGTACCGATGACACGATGTGCATCCGCGTTTCTTCGTTCATAAGCATCAACTATTTGAAACAGAACTACAGGATGAACTTTTACCACCAGATTCAACGCCATTTCAACAGAATTCAGACAATAGCAACTCACTGATTAATATTCAACCAAAATATGGAAAATTCTGAAGAAAATACAAGTATTTCTTCAAGAACTGCAATAAAAAGATCCCAACAGTACGATGACGCGAAACGTGAGTCCAATTTTTCAGAGGTTATAACACGGTTCTCAAGGTGGCCTTTGCGTACATGTACACCACTATTTAACACCATTAATATTTCATATTTTTTACACTGTGGGAATGAGTGTTGAAATGACGCCAGTACACTCTAGTGGATGTTTGATGAAGGTAGATCAGCTGTTCTGTGTCCCAAAAAAAAAAAAAAAAAAAAAAAAAAAAAAAAAAAAAAAAGGAGGCACCAAGATTTGGGCATGGGAACCAAAGTATGTACATACTAATATCTAGACAGTTATGTCTACATACATAATTATTACTAAAATGTAACAATAATAAGTAATATAAAACAAATTTCAATAAACTGCATTGTCATTTGAATTTGAAAAAAGCGTGGCGGGCGCGGGTCAGTCAATTGCAAAGCCAATGCGACTGTAGTGGCACGTATGCCTTGACGCGGAAACAGCGTTGAATTCAGAGCAATGGCCCTCCATCTTATTAATACTCAAAGGTGGATGCTGAAGGATGATTTCATGGATGCTACAGTTTGCTAATTTCCTTATTTTAAATAATTCCTTCATTTGATCCTCTAATAAAATAATCTCGGAGTATATATACGAGTAAATGAGTAAACATCAGTAATTGATCCATTGTCTGGTTATTTGTCATTAATTTATTTGTATTTCTCTTATTTCGTGGTTGCCGTCTTTTGGCTTTTTATTCCATGAACCAAAGTATGAAAAGAAACAGATCTTTTCAGCTAATGTGACTCCACCCTCCATCAAGCTCTCTCCGTGAATTATTTCAGTCAAGAAAATAAAATGCATTTAGTTTGTTTAGAGGTATGAGGTACCTACCTACCTAATACCTACCGAAGGTCGGTAGGTACTTACTACCTACTAACAGGCAAACTACATCTTTCAATCAGCGTTATTGGCCGTAATCAAAGTGTTGGTTGCCGTAAATGACAATGAATATTCTTGCATACGACAGTGTGAGCACCAAGGAAAGAACAGTTCGTTTCTGTCAGGATAAGGGGGATGGGGGAATTCTACCAAAAGCTGCACGATGCAGAGGAGGACATGATGGCAGGGTCAAGAGACCTAGGTTGAGTTGTTTGGTTTTTTAGGACGGCCCTCAGAATTTAGGCTTTGTTAATAGAGGGACGACCTACTGAGATGATCTGGGGGGGGGGGGGGGGGGGGAAGCAAGAGAGAAGACATAACTGAATTCGAATCCATTAAAGACCAATCCAATACCTAAGAATGAATCTGTGAATAAACCTGTAGTGACCTCACTCCTCCACCTTGAGCTAGGAGAAGGGATTGTCCCATTGAGTCAGTACCTACTATAAAAGCTTAGGAGGAGCCGCCTAATAAACCACTCTTATCAATTGACTCGATGTAGATTACGTCTTCCTTGATCTCCACATCATAAAACCATACGTGTATGTCGGTGCGTCATTATGTGGGTGTAGTAGGTTACCTATGCAGGCTTATGTGGGTGTGTTGACCAAAATTGTGTTGGCGCAGGTACAATGATTCCTAACCGATTTTTGTGATCATTTTTGTGTTCGATCTCAATTTTAGGTTATTTGTGCCACAAACCTCGGAAATGACGCATTTCATGTTGTAAGAGAAAAAACAAAAATCAACTCAGACACCAACATTTTCAACCGATTTTTGTGATTCTTACTTTGTTTGCTCCAAATTTCAGTCTAGCTGTGCAACGAATAATCCCGAACAATTTGGGAGTGGGTGGATGAAGGGGTATAATTGCCGATCCTTTTTAGCACTGTACAGATTACGATTCTCAACCGATTTTCATGATCATTTTGTAAGTGGCCTCAGGTGGTTGTGGGGGAAATCGAGAAAAGTCACTTTGGGATCCGGGCACTAGTTGCTACACAAATGGATCAACAAAGATGGGCATGGAAATCCCACCCAGCCACCATTTATGTAAGCGGCTCTAGTAGAAAAAGGGGGGATGATACTACCAAAGGGGTTGTTACCAAAGGATCGTGACTCTACACTCCATGTATGTCCTGAGAGGACTCAAGGCTCTCAAGGGATTTCGTGACTTTTGAGGGGGGAGGTGTTACTGAGTGATCCCTAGGTTGATGAAAGGTGTGTGGAAAGGTGTGTTAAGCACAACCTGCCTATGAAATAGGTGCTTGAGGAGCAGATCACTACAGTAGCGGCCACCAGAGTGCCTACGTGGGACATACATGCAGTAATGCAGTACTATGTGAGATGAATTGCCGGGAACTGGGCTATCTTCAATTCACCATTACCACTCTATACATATGGGATGCATAAATATGAAAAAGCGTTAAACTCTAGGATTCATTTCAGAATGTCTCAAAACGGATTTCAATGAAGAACATTTTCGAAAATTTTGATTCAAAAAAATTATTAGGGCCATTGCAATAGTTTCATTTTCTACGAGATTTCACTAAAAGTGCTAAACTTTGGGATTCGTTCCAGAATGCCTCAAAACGGATTTCGTTGAAGACAATTTTGATTTTAAAATTTTTGGAGCAAGCCATTGCAATAATTTTCTGAAAAAATTCGATTAAACTATGTTAGCAAGTTTTTGTGGAAAATTGAACTATTGCAATGATTCCAAAAATTTTAAAATCAAAATTTTCAAAAAATTTAATAATGGAAATACGTTTTGAGGCATTCTGAAATGCATCCCAGAGTTCAACGCTTTTTCTTATAGGTATATGTCTCTCCTTTGGATTGAGATATAAATTCCGTTATTGCTCCAAAAAATCAAGCTTTTCAAACTGAAGGATGAGTTCATTGGTCAACACTTTTAGAGCACATTAAATTGGGCAAATTTCGAAAAATGTGCTAAAAAAATCACTACCAATGACTAAAAATGTCTAAAAATCATTAAATTTTTATTTTTCGCAGAATTTTAATAAAAATAAATTTACGAACAATGAACAAGAACATTGAAAAATTTATTCACAAAATTATGGTGAAAAATGTACTTAAAAACTGAAGAAATTTAAACAACCAAAATCTGTTGTTTCGCCATAAAATCGGTGGCTAAAAATTTCGTTGGAATCAAAGAGCTCAAATTTCAAAACAAAGAAACATAGGTAATATAATACGATGATATACGAAAATTTGCTCATACGATCATACTGCATGACTGGAACTTAGAAAAAAAGTTTAATTTGGTTTGAAAAAGGTTTAATTTGGTTTGGATAAAGTTTAATTTGGTCTGGAAGAGGTTGCATTTGATCTGGAAATGCTATACATATAAGGATTTACAGCCAAAAACTAACTGAAAAATCGCGCCGCCCACATTCAGCTGATGCCCACGCAAGGGCCGCTTCAAACTGCTGGGTTAACCAATCATTTTAAATTCTTCTATTTATGTCGTAGTTTTGTATTTATTTATGTTGTACATGGATATAGTAATTTTTATTTCCCCAGCAACGGCTTGGTTGTAAGTTAAAATCATAAGAAAGTAGTTTGGTGTTCTGGATGCTCGAATCTAAAGAAACGCTTGCATACGAGTCTGCAACACATTGGGACATTTTATGTCTTTGGTTGCAGACTCGTATGTGTTGCAGACTCGTATGCGAGCTCTAAGAGCCACTCAGCTGATCCGGACTCAGGGCATGGTCAAGTAAATGTCCTAAAGAGGCTACATACGAAATTACAGCTCTCTAGAGTGTAAAGCTTAGAAATTAGCTTTAAGAGCCAGTCATCTGATCCGGACCCTGAGCAACATCAAGTAAATGTCATAAAGAGGCTACATACGAAATTACAGCTTCCTAGAGTGTAAAGCATAGAAATTTGCTTCAAGAGCCACTCATCAGATCCGGACCCTGGGCATGGTCAAGTAAATGTCCTAAAGAGGCTACATACGAAATTACAGATTCCTAGAGTGTAAATAATATAAAATTTACCTATTAAAATGATTTAACCACCTTTAACCACCGCTTCACAAATCAAACCGTTCTCGCAATATTCGGATCACCTGCTATGAATCAAATCATTTAAACACCAGCTCAATGAAGTCATCAGAAATTATCAAGCGGTTGCAATCAATTATTGAGAATCACCTGAGTGTACACAATTATTCATATAACCATGCTCATAACTCAGTTTGTTGGCCACGCACTTCGCAGTAGTTAACATAATATGGTTGGATAAATCGAGAGCTTTCGAACGAATGGTCAACGAATTTTGTGGGATGAAAAACGACAAAGTACCATTTCCCTAGCAACGACTCGGTTGTAAGCGGAAATCATCAGAAAAGATTTCACAAAATATTCTCAAAAATATTTATTTAGTATTTAATTACTTCCATCCAAAGTTTAGGTAGGTATAAGCATTGGTAACGGTAGGGTCTAGCTAGATATTTGTTTAGTGGTACATCGTACAAATGTTTATTAGTTAAGGAAACAATGCGCAGTTTTGTCATTTTTGAGATTTTTACAAATGGAAACTCATACGGTGGATACAGCTTTCGTACAAGTACGCAACCACGAGAGACATTTTATGTCTTTGCGCCCCCTTTCCCCTTCCTATAAAACCCCGTATTGTACTTTTGTTTGTGGAAATTTATTGCAAAAACACGTTTAAAAAAAACATTGTTTTTATTCAAATGAATTTCAAAATACAATTTTGTTTTACTCATTCCATAATTACATCATTATTATCATCAGAATTTGTAACGCTGAGTAATGGCCGATGATGAGAAAAGTACGATGTGTAGGCTAGAGTTTGTATATTTGACACATTCCGCGTAAAAATCGGTCAGTTGTGTTCAGAAGTCCCTCAAGGGCCCACATACCAAATCTCAGAATCGTGGGATCATTAAAGAAAAAACTGGATTCTAGAGCCACTCAGCTGATCTGGGATCGGTCAGTTGTGTTCAGAAGTTCCTCAAGGGCCCACATACCAAATCTCAGAATCGTGGGATCATTAAAGAAAAAACTGGATTCTAGAGCCACTCAGCTGATCTGGGATCGGTCAGTTGTGTTCAGAAGTCCCTCAAGGGCCCACATACCAAATCTCAGATTCGTGGGATCATTAGGGAAAAAACTGGATTCTAGAGCCACTCAGCTGATCTGGGATCGGTCAGTTGTGTTCAGAAGTCCTCAAGGGGCTACATACCAAATCTCAGAATCGTGGGATCATTAGGGAATCTCCGCGTAACGCTCTCCGCGTGACGCTCCCCCGCGTGACGCTTTTTCATTTATGTGCCATAGTAAAGACATAAAATGTCAAAAAGTAAAAAATTTGGTAACGGTTTTCGAGTTATGTAACAGAGCAAAGACATAAAATGTCAAAATGCTTTTTGAATGCTTTCAAAACATCCTGTATAATATAGGCGTCTCAGTAATGCCTTGCGTAATGTAATTACTAGTGCAAGAGCAGGCCGAACCTCCGCTAATTGGCTCCAACTTATCAGTTTTCTAGTAATCGGCAACGTCAACGCATGTGTGGTGCTCGATTAGATAGGTAAGTAGGTAGAGGGCCAATTCAAATGATTATGATAAACTTCTTTTTTTTTTTTTTTTTTAAATGATACTAGATTTGAAAATGGAGTAAAACGCCGTCAAGCACATTTTTTTAAATCTCAATCGTCTTCTATACAGGGTGTCCCCAAAAACGTTCATCCCTGCTAAAATCGTTAATAATGGGCCAAAAAAATTTTTTTTTTCGATCTTAATGTTATTTTGTAAGGATCTCAAAAATGACAAAATTGCGCAATGCGTACGTGCGCAGTTGACATCAACTTCGTTATTTAAAATGAGAATCCCAATTTTTTTGTTACAGATTAAAATACTACCGACGTGAAATTTCATGAAGAAATGACCCATCACTCGTTTTTTAGGTGGGCGAAAACGGGCGCGATTCCGTTCCAAAAGTGCGCAATTCCGCTTTGAAAGCCCTTTGAAGATACCCGATTGCCACATGTAATACATGATTTTGGAGTATTTTTTACCAACTTGGGAAAACACCGAAAAATTGCACTTTTCTTTTCGGTGTGTTCCCATTTTTTTATTGCAGATTTGGATTTTAAGTGAAATTTCATGAAGAAATGAGTCACCATACGAGTTTTGGGTGCGCGCAAACGGGCGCAATTCCGCTCCAAATGTGCGCGATTCCTCTCTAAAAGTGCAATAACTGAGTTTTTTGAAGATACTCAATTGCCACATGTGATACATGGTTTTGGAGTATTTTTTCGTGCTGTACCTCGTAATGATGTTCATTTATTAATATTTACAACGCCAACTTGAGAAAACACCGAAAAATTGACCAGAATCGCACTTTTCTTACACATTTCCACAAAGCATAGTAAATTGTAGGTTTTTCGGTGTTTTCCTAAGTCGGTGTTGCGTATATCAATAAATGGACATCATTACCAGGTTCAGCACGAGAAAAAAACTCCAAAATCATGAATTACTCTTGTGGCAATTGAGTATCTTCAAAAACTCAGTAGGTATTCCACTTTTATTGCACTTTTAGAAAAGGATTGCGCCCGTTTGCGTGCACCTGAAAAAATCGAGTGATGTGTCATTTCTTCATGAGATTTCGCGTAGAATTCAAATCTGCAATAAATAATGGGGGTTCTCATTTAAAATAACAAAGCTGATGTCAATTGCGTACGTTGGCGTACGTGCGCAATGCGCAATTTTTGAGATCCCCTTACAAAAAAATATTAAGATTGAAAAAAAAAAAAGTTATTTTTTTGACCAGTTATTAACGATTTTAGCAGAGGGGGTTGGGGACACCCTGAATATCTCAAGCTGGAGTATGAAAAAAAGTCCAGTCATGCAGCATGACCCCATGAGCGAATTTTTGAAGAAATCTTCGACATTTCAGTCATTTCAGTCGCTATTGATCGAGTAGAGAAATTTTAGTTTATGATTTTGATAGACAAACATGGAATCAAATTATTAAAAATAATTAGGAGGTACTCATACTTTATTATTATTAAACTAATCTTGTAGATTTAAAGACAAATGTAGGTAATTATATTCATAGATTTCGATGGAGGGAGGCCTTGAGATTAACGTTACTGACGGCCAAGCGGAGCGAGACCTTGGGTCTGCGTGCAAGTACGTACATAAATAGAACTTCTTCATAATTTCATGGCTGATATTTTCTAAGCCACAGTCAGTATTAAAGCTACATCAAGTCCTAAAACAGTTGAGCGTAAAACATTACAGAGAGCGACCGAGAGAATCGGAGGACGGAATATTTCACTGAGTAAACTCATCAGTTGTGATTACAATTTTTTTTTTTTAAACAAACACCTACTACCTACGTTTTAAACAGCATGGTTCTAGGATTGGTTATACAGGGATACTTCCATAAGTAACAATGTTTCATGCAAATGTAACCGATTTTTACAACTAGAGAACGGCATTATTTCGATTTTTGACTGATTTTTCAACTTTAAAATTTTTGAAAACTTGATACATTTTCTTATAGGAAATTTTACGCTGATTCTGAATATACCACATGTTAGTATGCTAAAAAAATTATTTCGCACAACAAATCGCAAAAAACAGGCTATTTTGAAATTGTTGACTACATTTTTGAAAATTTCAACCCGAAGATGTAATCCGATCATGCTGGCCAACGAACTAAGAACTTTCGTTTTGTGTCCTTAACATTTTAAAATTTGTTTGAAGTTTCTAGCACAATTCTACGGACAGTTATCGTCTGGAATGACACATACATACATACATATATACATACATATATACATACATATATACATATATACATACATACATACATAAAAAAATGCGTTAAACTTCAGAATATGATTCAGAATAGCCTGAAACGGATTTCTGCATAAAATTTTTTCAATAATTCACATTCTACAAATTTTGAGGAGAGAGCAATAGCTTAATTTTCTTCAAAAATTCGCTAACATGGTTTCGGCTGTGGGAAGGAATGGAAGAAGTAAACCATTTTCAAATTCTAGCCTAAATTTGTCTACCAAAACGGAACAAAATCATAAAGTTGACTATACCGTTTCAGCGCTTATTCATTGTGTCCTGGATAAGGTGGTCAGTACCTTAGGGGTCGATTCTAGAACTCATTCCTGATCAAAAGATCCCCATAGAGATTTTTTGGTAACGCTTAGTTTTCGAGTAATTTAACTTTTATAATTTTTTTCAGGATACCATTGGAAAGAGCATTAAACTTCCTATCGGATAGATACCTAAGCATTTTTTAAGAGTTAGGGTTTGAGAGTATGAAAAAGGCCTGTGAAAGGCAAATTTCACCAAATTTGGAAAAACCCGAGTTTACTATTAGAACCAATATTTTTTCAAGACACTAGAACGGTAAAATCTGCGACCGAAGCTCACTTTTTCAACGGTGTTGTCAATTTTACTTTTACTTTGCTAATTAGGGGAGAGAACTATGTTTTAATATTGGGAAACTCTGTTTTCTCTATCGAGGGGTTTCTTGAAAAATTACCTTCTATAAAAATAAAAGTTTAGAGTTGTTTTTTTTTCTTTTTTACGCTGAATCGAATGGTAACACTTGCATATTTCCCCAGCCCCGTTGTAACCAAGGTTTACCCTTTAACTCACCAATAAAATGTGTTAAATATATCAGATTCAAAGCTTTCTTGAACAATAGTTCAAGTTTTTTTTTTTAAATTAAATTTATTTCCATATTCTTCTTTACAATAAATTAAAAAATGAAATTATGAAATTGCATGTAAAAATAGGATAAAGTCACACAACTTTATTTATTGGAAATTATAGCCCCATATGAGCATAAAGCTCGTGGCGGGGTCTAGAGTCCAGAAAGTATTTTTCTTAGTATCTATAAATTAACAACAATTTATTTAAAATACTGTTTCTTATTATTATTTACATTCTATCATTTATCTTCTTATTTTTATTTATTAAATATTACATTCTTATTGCTAATTATTATTATTCTGCTTATGAATAAATTTCGTGTAGGAACGAGTCATTGAAATTTGTTGCACCCTTATATAAATAGTTCATTTGAGCCAGAGTGGTCCGTTGAAAAGGAAGTGCAAGCATAGCGACATCTTTGCTCCTAGTTAGTAGTTCGTGTTTAGGGAGCCTAAATTGCTTTTTTAAAATAATTTCAGTTATTTGGCTTACTTTAACAAGTTTTCTTAACGGGAGTATTTTTAGTTTTTTAAAAATGGGTTCAGAAGGAGCTGAGTAGCCCTCCCTATTAATTGTCCTCACAATCATTAACGTTCCTTGTCAGTCTCTCTTCTTCTGAAAGTAATAAAAACGCGCGCAAATTATTACACGAAGATTTATAAGCTCCTTTAGCTTACTGGAAACACATAAAATTTATCATACAAAATGAATTTAAATTTGCAAGTCAATACATATCTGGACTGAAATAACACAATGTTTGAAATAACTAACTCAAATAAAAAGTGAACGCCGCAAATGATTACCCTACGGTATATTATTTCAGTATTGGATAGTCTTTCTACGAAGAAATTATTAAACAAAGTTTATTAATTACACTGCAAAAAAAAAAAAAAAAAAAAAAAAAAAAAAAAAAAAAAAAAAAAAAAAAAATCAAAGTCATGCTCTCACGAAACTGGTAGGTCAGGTCCTAGGGGTTTTCGAGCGTGCTGAATCCGAATTCCGAAGTCCGTTTTTCACGTAAACGTTTATTGAGGTACGGCACCGGAATTTTTGAAAAAAATCACTTAAACTCCAGGATAATTTATGAGATAATTAAAGGTGATTTTCTTGTTGGAAAATAAATGCTGAACACGCCTAAACCACATATCATGAATGTGAAAAGCCTCCTCAAAGTGTCTCTTGCTTAGGCTGCCAAAAACGTGGTTCTCACAGATTTTTCTACAGATTTCTAATTCATTTTGTTTTGTGTGTGTGTGTTGTTGTTGTTTTTGTTCAACAGCTTTTTGATAGTTTTTGCACAAATTGGCGACCTGGAAAAAAGAAAAAAAAAAGCGCTATTACTTGGACCATTTCTACCTAGGTACCTAGGTAATATCTTATGCGGTCCCTCCAAATAATATTAAAATCCGTTCAATTTAACCAGAAGCCTCTCCTCCTGTGATCAAACAAGAAAACCGCAAGATGTTACAGATAAGAACATTTTATTTCTCAATTGTCTGAAATGGGAGCCGGAGGTTGCCGGCGAAGTGGGGGGAATACAATCGTATCAATGAGCAGATTTGAGTGCAGTGGCTCCCCCAGTGATATACGAGACCCGTCACAGGCGTTCAAAGGAATCGGGCCCACTAGATTTAGATCTACAACGAACAAGGTCAGTTCTCTTTCTGTCATAATGTGTTCCATTTGAGACAATGCCTTCTTGCGCATACCAACTCGCTTTCTAGATGACGATAACATTTTTTTTTTCGACGAACGCTGGACAACCGAATTAATCGAGTTGAACATCTACATTAGTATTGAAAACGCCGGAATCCGTTTGGCCTCATTCCTGATTCGTCAGATTTGTAGGAAGCATTCAAAAATCATCGGTCTATCTAGAGGGGGAGTGTCGTTAAAAATGATGAAATGGATCGAATGCCATTTGGATTTGGAGATAAAGTAAATCTTTTCGGAAATGAACTTCGTCTTTTAGCAAATAATATTTGTCTTTTTGCAAATAAAATTAATATTTTTGCAAGTAAAATTAATCTTTTCACAAATAGATTCATTTGTAGAAAGTCTACATTTATTTGCAAAAAGACCATTTTTATTTGCAGAACAACTTTATCTGCAAATACTATATAATTTTTATTATCTCTAAGAAAATTTAGCTATTGTTGCAACCTAGATTGCAAACATTTACTTCATGGAATCCGTTTTGAGGCGATCTGAGAAGAATAAATGAGTTTGTTGAACAGCATTTTTTGAGCATCAGAAATTGCTCATTTTTGAAAAAATGTGCTAATTGGTAAATATTGCAAATAGGGAAAAATAGTTAAATTTATATTTTTTATTAGCAGAATAATACTTGGAAAAATATTATAAACTATGAGCTAGAACATCCATTAAATTGCACTGATAAACTTACCTACTCAAATGTCATTAAAATATGTTTAATAAAGTTCAAGTCATGTAGCATCATTGTACTTTAGTAACGTTACACTATTTTGATATTTGAGCACGTCCGGTACTCGACTTGTTTGTGAAGAAAAACTCTCCCGAAAGGTATGTACCTAAATGATAATTTCTCTATTACTACTAGAAGAAATTATATTAATAGTACCTATATCTTATTAATAAGAAAGAAGGATCTTATAAGAAATGAAAATCGTATTAATATGGAATAAGAATGCTACTAGATTTAATAACTAAGAATAAAGTTACAGGTAGGTACCTACTTCCTTTTACTATGAAAACGAAATAACAATTTGAAGTTTTTTCAAATGCTCAAAGACTATATTAATTTTTTATATAGTAGTATACAGGGTGTCCCATCTAAACGGGCCCATCGGGAAATTACAGCCTTACGGTGCGAGCTATCGAAAAATTGAACTGGACCTTTTTGACTCAGCTTCACGATGCGGAAGTCCGATTTTTATTTTTCCATGTTTTAGGGTCTCAAATCATTGATTGAAACTGACGGTTTCCTCTTGACCCCCCTTTTTTGTTGCTTTTTTCGATTTTTGGTTGAATTTGGAACAGAAAATGCCACCTTGAAATTTTCTTTTTGGCTCTTCGGTTCTGAGTTATTCCACTTTTTGCGAAATACAGAAAATCGCCGATTTCTTTTAGACATTACCAACACTTTCTTACTATTTTTATCTTCAATTTTTGAGGTGTTCACCACACTTTTGAAATCAGCATTAAACTATCTATAGTCAGACCCTAGCGTCCATAATCAACAATCACCATCAGGGGGACGACATTACACTTGAACCGCTTACGATTTAAAAAAAGTTTTCCAAATCGTCGTTTGAAAAAAAAAAAAAAAAAAAAAAAAAAAAAAAAAAAAAAAAAAAAAAACCCTCAAACTGTTCAGTACTATTACTCATTTATTAGAAGAACGTATGAGACGCCGTATTCTGGACTAATGTAAGGTTCTTTAAATAATAAACATCATAGTGTAGACTAAACAATAAGTATCAAGAAGCTGTTGTTTTCTTAACCCATGACTACAGTTTGCAGGAGAAGGAGAAGAGGCTGCAGAAGGAGCAGGTGGCATTTTCGATTTATCACAACACAACTGACTGGAAGTCTCCTTGTGGTACATTTTTTAAACTGTATTCTGAACAGTGACTCTGTGTGTACTGAACAGTTTGAGGTTTTTTTTTTTTTTTTTCAAACGACGATTTGGAAAACTTCAAGGAGGCATTTTCGGTTCCAAATTCAACCTAGAATCGGAAAAACCAATAAAAAAGGGGGGTGAAGAGGAAACCGTAAGTTTCAATCAATGATTTGAGACATGGAAAAATAAAAATCGGACTTCCGCAAAAAGTGGAATAACTCAGAAACGAAGCCCCAAAAAGAAAATTTCAAGGTGGCATTTTCTGTTCCAAATTCAACCTAAAATCGAAAAAAGCAATAAAAAAGGGGGGTCAAGAGGAAACCGTCAGTTTCAATCAATGATTTCAGACCCCAAAACATGGAAAAATAAAAATCGGACTTTCGCATCGTGAAGCTGAGTCAAAATACTATAAAAAAGGTCCAGTTCAATTTTTCGATAGCTCGCACCATAAGGCTGTAATTTCCCGATGGGCCAGTTTAGATGGGACACCCTGTATACTATTTTTCCAAAAATATAGTAAAAAAGATATCTTTACTATTTTATAAGAATGAAACTCCGAAAGCACGGCCAAACGGCACGTGTATCCACTACTACGAGTGGGGGGATCTTCTTGGATTTCTCCTAAAGGGGGAATAAGCGATTTTAAAATTTTCTACTACCACCCGAACCATGGGCCGGAGGGTGGGAGGGAGTGGGAGCCCGTTTTTATGCGCCGTTTCTTACTTTCCCTACTTAACCCAAATGGTGAAAGGGAAGTCTTGCAATCACCCTGAAAATCAATTTCTGAAACTCATGCTAGGATAGGTATTTTGTTCAACCTGAACCCATATCTACACGTTTCATGAAAATGTATATATGTGAGTATGCAACTCGTGTAAACGATTGCGACCTTACGATACGATATAAAAAAATTCCAATTTCGAGGTTGGGTTTTTATACCCAAAAGCTAGCTACTGTAGAAAAATCAGGTTAAAATGATCATTTTTAGAAGGCTAAAAAATCAGAATTCGTGAAAAAACGTCGTTTTTAGCACTTTTGTTGCCTTTTCTCAAAAAATGGGCAGAGGGATTTTTATTAAATTCACAGGCGTTACTCCTCTTCAGTGTAGAAACGATATCCCATACCTCTCATACCTGGAAAAATACTCTGAGGGCGGTAATTAGCAAAAAAGCTTCAAAAATAAGTGAAAAACTCCGTTTTTTATCACTTTCTTAGCTATTTTCCCAATAGATACGGCCCATCATAATAGCATCCATCTGTAATGAATACAAGCATGGAACGTAGTATGAAGCCTCGCACCAAATATTTGGCCTTGATCTTTTCTCCGCTGACATATTAGAATTTGATCGAGAGCACTTCGTATGTCAGCAACAAAGTTACGTTTCTGGACCCGTAGAACACGGTGATGCCGTCCAAATTGCCGAAAGATGCTCCCCTGAGAAATCAGCAAGAATATGTGGGAAATTACGAACAAAATACTTTCCCCGCTTTGGTTTTTTCCGCCTTAGATCCAGTAAATGTCGACGGTTTTTGCACGGGTTGGTCTTAATATATATTAGTTGGAGTTCCGATTTGGTCCCATTTGAGTTTCGTGGCATGCAATTGTGTTTTCCGATTGTGGCGAATTAAAATGCGACGAAAACGTTTGTTTTCGAGCCAGCGCTCTTCCTATTCCGTCGAAACTTGGGTATATTTTGAATTTTGTATTCCAACTTCTTGAAAGAAGGAACCTCTTGCGTTTGAAAGACACCAATAGAATAATAGTCGGGGAAAAGGATAGCCCTTCAACGCAAATAAAATAATGGCCTATTTTTTTTAAAGCTAATAAACTTTTCGTGGATCCATACAGTTTTATAAGATTCAAGTTGTTTAAAAGTAATTTCCAACAGAAAAAAACGTTGGCCATGTTGGGTGGGCTGTATATCTTCCTCACATATTATACCTAACACGGACGTCTGGAATTAGTAGAAGAAAAAAAATTTAACATCCGACAGTTGTTAGTACTGAAATGTTCTTAAAACTAAACTTTTCGTGGTCCCACATAATCTATTTTGGATAGCCCGTCCACGTAGATAAGTGGCTTATCTTTATTAATTAACCGTTATTATTAACCTTTATTTATTAAACCTAATAAACTTTTCGTGGTCCCACACAGAAAACGTAGCAAATTATAACAGCAATTAATTATTTTCGTTTTGATGCTTTTATAAGATTTATTTATTTATTTTTGCCATTCCCTTAGGATTGTCTATAGAAAGAGATTGTAAGCAATTTTCAAATTTTCCACCCCCACCCGAACCATGGGCTGTGGGCACTCGATGGTATGGGGGCTATACCTATCCAGTCATCTATACATCCCACACCGAGCGAACGAGAAAACCCACCCCTAGCGAAGCGAGCGACATCCCCTACACATTTCAAATCACCCTTAGTGATTCACCATTTCCAATCATTCTACATGTCCCACTCAACAGTAAAGACCATCGGATCTATATAGCCATACCGAGCGAGCGAAGCGAGCGAGAAAACTAGGCTAGTGTACCGTAGGATGGGGTTACTTCAGACCACGTTTTCAGGTTTTCATGAGATTTCTCTGTCTGTATCTGTTCAATCGAGTTGGCCTTTCAATATGTCACACCTGATCTATTCACCGTCATATTCCCATTTCAAAATTTAACATTCGAGCATTAGGAACCCATGAAAAACAAAGGTAAAAGTGATATAGTCATTACCCCGCGTGGGGGAAACTTCGGACCACTCACGTTTTTTCACTCAAATAATCAAAAAATGAAGCCCTGGCTCGATATTACCCCCGTATTTTGCTACCAGATGGGTTCTCTCACCAATTACGACAAAAATATTTCATTTTAAAACATTTATTCCATACAAAACAAAACCAGAAATGAGCTGCCTTCAGAGCTGCCTCCAAAGTGTCTTGGGTATAATTTCTATAGGGACGGCCCCCGACATTCTTTCAGTACTTTCGTGGCATGCCTGTAACACATGGAAAACACTGAAACATGAGTAAGCTCAATCAAAATGAGAAAAACACGTAAAAATGCGCTAAAACACAAAAAATCGGGTGGTCGGAAGTTGCATCCCAAAGTGGCGACTTTTAGTTTTTCGTTGCTGGAAAATTAACCAACAACTAAATAAAACATCTGATTTCTTAGTTAAATTCCTCATATTATTTTGAAGAAGTATGTGAACTTACCTTTTCGGAAAATCTAGCGAAACTATACACAACAGGAAAATGTGTCGAAATAGCTGATAACAAAAACGTGAAGAAAACGATGATAAGCGACGTCAAGAAACTTATCTTCAGGTTTCATGTAGGTTTGAATAATGCGCTACTTATTGGGACCTTAATGAAATTCCTAATTTCATTTCTATGGCCAGTAAAGGGCTCTAAGCCTGCATTCCAACGCTGGTCTGAAGTACCACCTGGTAGGAAGTAACCCCATGTTACGGTACTATAAATTATAGTGCGTCTGGCAACCCTAGTCTCTCTTAAACAAATAAGGTACATAGTTTTGAGGAAATTGCATACAATTAGTTAGGTACGAGAAAAATTGTAGGTAGGTACCTCGCTTAATCTGATCAGCATAGATATCACAATACGTGACCCGTCCTAGGAAAAGGGACCTTATCTTACCGGATGTCGAAATTGAGTTGCAGCCATTTCTGGATTCTTGATATCCTGCAGAAAACGCGGGTATTTTCAAAAAATGCTATCTTTATTTAGTTCCAAAGATACGATTTTTTAAAATCTGGTCTCCTGGAAACCTCTTTTTGAGAAAAACGCGTTCAAAGTTTGAGCAACATTCAAAAGTGGATTGTGGCCGTTCTACTGGCAATATCAACTTGATTTTTGCAAAGATTCGTGCGCATGTTGGGTTAATTTCACCATCACTGCAGATAATTTTGGATGTGATAAAAAAGTTTCAATTCTGAAGAACAAAAATGTTAAAAAATGTGTTCGCTGAAGAGAAATTACACAAAATCGCACATTTGTCAAACAATAAATTTGAAAAAAGCGCAACTTATAACTACTTATTTCTAAGAGAGCAATACATCATTCCAGTCGTGTTGAAACATTAATAAGTAAGATCATTCACATTAAAAAAAAGTCTGCCAAGTTGGGTGTGGCACAGAGCTTCCTCGTTTACCTACCATGAATGTATAGATCATTGAAAAGTTTTAAACGATCTTGAAAAATTCTATATCGGAAAAGTGTAAGTCAAGAAGTAGCGTGAAATGTCATAATTGGTCAATTAAGAAACGAAAAAATGATACTCAATGTAATTTACCTTAATGCAAGCGCAGAATGAACTGATAAGTTGAAAACAATGAAATAGGTACGGGACAATCTACAACCTAAACCGTGCATTCGCTGACAATTTCATCAAAATCGGATGAAAACGGTGGAAATTAAGGTCACTACAAGTATTTCACATTGGCGCATGCGCAGTAGCTATTAATGATTGTATCATGTTGAAATTGATGTGAGGTAATCAAGTCATCTTCTTTGAACTATCATCCAGATTTATGCAAAATCGAACGTCTAGAGTGTGAAAAAATAGAGCATAATGGAATTTACGTTTGCGCACACCCAGAATGAAGTATTGATTTGGCAACAATGAAACTGACAGGGAACCGTCTACCCCGTAGCCCGCACGTTCCCTGAAAATTTCATCCAGATCGGATTAAAACTGTGGAAAATAAGCTTGTTGCAATGATTTTATATTGGCGCATGCGCAGTAGCTATTGATGATACAATCATGTTGAAATATATATAAGATGATCAAATTATCATCCAAGTGTGAGCGAGATCGAACGACTAGGGCGTGAGAAAAAGATGCTTAGTAGAATTTACGTTTGCGCATGCGCAGAGTGAGGTATTGAGTCAAGAAAAGTGAGGTATTGACTCAAGAGGCTTTGCGTCAGGAACTGATAGGGGATCGTCTATCCCCTAGCCCAGGGGTGCTCAAACGGTCGATCGCGAGTGCTTTTTGAGTAGATCTCGAGAAGAAAAAATTTTTTAATAAGTAGGTAACTAAACTACAAAAATTTATTACGTAATAACACTGCGATGTTGAAAAACGAAAAATGGCTGACTGATTTGGCATTTTTGACTGACATCACAATGCACTTAAACACCATTAACTTGGAGCTTCAAGGTAAAGGAAAAACTATTATTGAGATGATTAGCGCAGTAAACGCATTCAAAAGTAAATTGCAACTTATGATAGATCAACTGAAAAGAAAGGATCTGAAACATTTTCCGTCTTTGAAAGCAAGGATTCCTCAGTTGAATTATGATACGTATGAGGCTGAATTATAAAATATTTTGGGACAATTCGAAATGCGTTTTTATGATTGCAATAAATTGGCAAATATAGCATCATTTATGAGTTATCCTTTTTCATGTAAAAACATTGAGGAATTAGCTACTGAAGTAGCAAGTCAGTTTAATATGAACTCATGTTCTGTTGAAAATGAGTTGGTGCAGATTATATCAGATATACATCTCAAAGCTAAAGCATCTGATACAAATTTCTGGTGTTTTATATCTGAAGATAAATATCCGAATCTAAGGCAAATCGCCCTTCAACTGACGGCAATGTTTGGATCAACTTACTTGTGCGAGTCTGCATTTTCTGAAATGAAGATAATTAAGTCAAAATATCGCAATCGACTAACTGACGATCATATGTCAACATGCTTGCGATTGGCACTCAGTGGTTACGCACCATCTTATGAAAAGTATGCTGAGGACATGCAGTGCCACGCTTCAACATCCAAAGTCACTCCTTAGTTGAGTTTAACACCATATGTAACTCTTTTGTTTTGTAACAACGAATAAACTCGCAATTTTGAATAACTAGGAGTTTTTTCATTGATATTGTAGAGAAGAACTTAAGTAAACCTAACCCAAACCTTGACTAAAATAATGTAAATTGTGCGGAAAGCTAATATCTATATACGGTACACCCTACCTAGGTAGGTAGGGTGTATCGTGTATGTACGACAACCCTGCATCACACATACTTGCAGCCTCTCAGAGTCGATCGTAAGTAGTCTAAAAATATTGAGGTAGATCGCCAGCAGTTCAAGTTTGAGCACCCTGCCCTAGCCCGTACATCCCCTGAAAATTGCATCCAAATCGGATGAAAACTGTGGAAAATATGCGTAATTATCTAGACAATATAGGGGCTTATTTTTGAACAAATACTAATAGAATTTAAAATGCAAATCGTTGCGTTATAAATGCTACCGTAACCGTAGGTTAAAGGTCGTAAGGTAGGTACCCTGTAGGTGAAGGGAGGCTGGGTAGGTAAAGTACCCGCTGTTAGGGGTTAGAAAGCCTGACCTCCCTGGGCTTCGTACCCGGTGGGGGTGATCGGTGTGGAGGGATCGACCAGCCGCTAGCGTAAAACCAACTCGGAGGACCAACTCGAGATCAGATCCCAACCCCCTAGCCGCCAGATGATGTCGATGACCGTCGTACTCCAGCCGAAGAGGGTGGTCGCCAAACGGCGGACCTCCCTCCTTCATTATGCCAAAGTAAGATTATTATAACATTACACAGGATGGGCGCACACGAAAGGCTAGTTTAAGGTGATGGTACATTTTGAAAGTTCCTGTCTTGCAGCATGATCGTAGGAGCGAATTTTTGTAAATTATCGTATTATATCTATTATGATACATTGTTCTGATATTTGATCACTTCAAGTGCAAAGAAATTGATAATTACCAATTTTATGGAATAAAGGGGGAAAAAACATTAAATAACTTGTATTTGAAAACGGACAAATCTCATGGCTATTACGGGAAAACATTGAAGCACGTATACGTTTTAGCAAATTATCAAAGAAAAAAGTTCCTTCCAGTCACGCAGAGAATGTTCGTAAATTATCGTACTATATTATGTTAAATTATTTTGAAAATTCAGCACTTTAAGTAAAAACTAATTTATAACTACCAATTTTATAGCTAAAACTCGATCTAAATAATATTTGGCAATTTGGATTTTTAGCTATTTGACAATTTTTATATATTTTCGGCAACTAATATTAATGAAATTTAAGTACATTTTTCAGTATAAATTTTGGCATACATTTTTTAATGCTCTAGTTCATCGTTAATAAACTTCTTTTGACTTAAACTATGCTAAAAAATATAAATTTAACCGTTTTTAGCGGTTTTTAGTCATTTTTAGTGATTTGTTGAGAACATTTTTTTAACTTTTACTAATTTAATGTGCTTAAAAATGCTGCCCAACAAACTCATCCTTTCGTTTGGAAAGCTTGATTTTTTGGCGCGAGAACGGAATTTTTATCTCAATCCTAAGGTGAGTTATCGTCCGGAAGAAAACATGAAAAACGTTAAACTCTAGGATTCGTCTCAGAATACCTCAAAACGGATTTCAGTGAAGAAAATTTTCGAAAATTTTGGAGCCATTGCAATTTCTAAGAAATTTGTTAAAATGAGCTATTTCAATGTGGGGGGGGGAGGGGGGGGGAAACCCCTACAAAATCGTTTCCTACATCAAAGTATTATTCTATAAGTATTCGCACAATCCTAGATTTTAACGTCTTATGTATACATATATTTACATATATGTTTATATATTTATGGGGTGTATTTCCAGACTTAAAATACGGCGTTAATATTTCGTTCCAACACAGAACAGTCCGACTTGGCAAAAGACAGGTCGAGTTAGTTGGCTAGCCCGATCGCTTCAGAATTTCAGTTTCAATTTTACAATTTAGTATCCCAAAAAATGTAAAAAAATCGGTTTTTTGACAATAGGGCATGCGGAGTCTCACGGTCGAAGTATCTTTCAGCGCTGAGTCGATTGAGACCACTCCCAGATCTCTAAGATTCGTAAATAAGTGAGAAAAATCGATTTTTAGGTGAAAAATGCCCATAATTGATTAAAATTGTGTAGTTTTCGAGTTGTGCTGCGTGTCCTGAAAATTTCTTTGCGATCTCGCCACACGGCTGTCCCCTCAGTTTTATTCAGGACGGTTGGCCTCCATGATCAGAATTTAAGTGCCTAATTTAATTTTATCCACAGCCCTTCTTTGAAATTCGCTCTGTTAGCCAAGCTGCAACACTGAGTACTTTTGAGCTATGACTGAACCTGTCGTTTCCCTTCTAACGAAACGTGTCTGCACTGTGAATTTCATAACCAGATTCCACCAGATGTGGACGTAATGGCCATTTTCAAAAGTGTTAGCTGATCGATGGTCATGAAAAGAGGGCGCGGTTGACAAATTAATGTGAAAAAACAGGTATAGATAAGCTAAAGTCTCTAATAAGACCTCAGGTTGGACGAACAGACAGCCAATTATTCCACAGCGATAGTCGCAGAAAGGAAAGTTGCAAATTAGAACCTTAAATGTGAGCTGTATATTATGAGTTAATATGAAAATATTATAATTTATGCTATTAAAAGAAAAACCTACATTAATTTCGATTATTAGTTTTTTAAACAAGGAAGTAATAAGTTACAGTCATTCAACCGGACCATAGGAGCAAATCACCGTGATTTTTCGCATTATATGCATTATAATATTTCTGAAATTTGGCCTCTTTGGGTGCACAAAATTCATTATCAATTAAACTATGCCAAAATAGCTTTTTCTGAATAATATTCTGCTACACAACCAATTTCAGGATCATCAACAATTTTCATCGCATTTTATCGAATTTCAATCACATTTTAATGAGGTACATAATTTAAAAACATTTTCCAGCAAAATTTTGTGCGTTGT
Source organism: Adelphocoris suturalis (assembly GCA_030762985.1). Classification (NCBI taxonomy): domain Eukaryota; kingdom Metazoa; phylum Arthropoda; class Insecta; order Hemiptera; family Miridae; genus Adelphocoris; species Adelphocoris suturalis. Next base: position 17,999,856 of record CM061047.1, read on the forward strand.
GCGTGAATTTCTAAATGTTTTAATTTATAGTTGATTATCTTTTTCCAAGTAATAATATTCTTAAAAAAGGTTAACTTTGTTGTGCTCAAAAAGAGCTACCCAACGAACAAATTGTTATTTGTGGAATGCTTAATTTTTTGCTGGAAGAGCGGGATTTATTATAAAAATCTCTCGGATAGCACCTCACTGTTATAAGGCTGTTTGAATAGCTCATTCCAACCATAAAACGATGAAAGTGATACCAAAGTCACAAAGTTTTGAGTGATTGAGAGTTTTTTCTCCAAAAATTGAGGATTTTGCAACACTATGCGACACGCTGAACGCATTGCGGCCCTTTTGGTTTAATATTTTCAATAATGAACCTTTGTTATAAGTTTTTTCTACCAAGAAAAAACTTATTTTTTTCAAGCCCACCTTAAAATTTGATGGTTTACGTTTCAAGATGAGTAGAATCCAAAAATCGAGGATAGAAAATCCGTCCGTCCGCAAAACCCGTCCGCTATACGCTGTCCAGCGTCCTCCGTTCGAAGCTTTTCTCTGAAACCACAGTATCGAAATTTATTAAATTTGTCTGAAAAATCACACGTCGACAGAGGATGTGCCAGTAACATCGGTATCCCATTCAATCAACCCTAATAGGTAATATCGGGCAGTAAAGGGGATAACGATCCCAGATGTACGTTGGATATTAACATTTCATTATTCAGGCGTTCACAGCAAAGTGGATAGAGCGTCCGACCGGGATTAATTCTTTAATTAATTATTTCCCTGGGATTAATTCTTTCTTCCTCGTCACTTTCATTTTTTTTTTAAACACAGAATGTGTTTTAGCCATGGACTAAATAGTTAAAAAAGCTAACGAAATCTGAAACGAAATGTGGGACGAGATCTGGGACGACAACATTCAACAACAAGCAACATTTCAACATCTGGGACGAAAACATTCTGATGATTTCCGCTTACAACCGAGTCGTTGCTAGGGAAATGGTACTTCGTCGTTTTTCATCCCCCGAAATTCGTTGACTATTCGTTCGAAAGCTCTCGATTTATCCAACCATATTATGTCAACTACTGCGAAGTGCGTGGCCAACAAGCTGAGTTATGAGCATGGTTATTTGAATAATTTATTGTGTACACTCAGGTGATCATTCTCAATAATTGATATGGTGAACATGATTGCAACCGCTTGTGAAGCTTGATTTGTGAAGCGGTGGTTAAATAAGCTAAGGATCGTGTAACCTGGTGTAACCTATGTAACCGAAGCTGAAATTTGAGAGGGAGGGTCAAGGGAGAATGCTGAAGACGCCTGGGTGATCACTGATCAGCTGAGTGAGCTCCAAAGCCATTTTCTTTCCTATTCAACGCAGGAAGCTGAAATTTGGGAGGGAGGCTCAAGGGAGAATGCTGAAGACACCAGGGTGATCACTGATCAGCTGAGTGACCTCCAAAGCCATTTTCTTTTCTATTCAAAGCAGGAAGCTGAAATTTGAGATGGAGGGTCAAGGGAGAATGCTGAAGACGCCAGGGTAATCACTGATCAGCTGAGTAAGCTCCAAAGCCATTTTCTTTCCTATTCAACGCAGGAAGCTGAAATTTGAGAGGGAGGGTTAAGGGAGAATGATGAAGACGCAATGGTGATACTATGCGGACATCTGATACAAGTGTGGACCTAGCTTTACACAAACACAGACTAGTGAAGCGTGGAAGGTGACAAATGCCAATTCAGAAATAATAAACCTTTGTTTAATAGTGTGCAGCAGTTTTGGATTCTACTTATTTCAAGTCAACAAATTGCCTATTCCACTGTTTTTAATTTCTCTGCTTTTTTAATGCTGGCAGGTCAACCTCAATAAGTTACAATGTGGGCGTGGTGTCTGGAAACAAATCATCTACTTCTTTAGCAAAAACACAAGAAGCGGCTGAGTTCCAAGTGATTCCATGTGACGATATGACTATGAATAAGTTCTCCAGTCAAAACAACAATTTTCCAAAAACCTTTTTCTACCTTAAACATTCATTGTGAAGAATTTTCGTTTCAGAACAAAGAAGCGTCGAGTCATTGAACCAATAGCTTCCTTATTATTTAGCACATTTCGGTGAAGTGTGAATTGGCCCCTCCAACCAAGATTTCAAAGGAACCTTGAATTATGTTGTTCCCACTTAGATGAAGCTCTTCATCCATACCCTACTCAAAGACAAGCACTAGCCGGCGAGCGATACGTACCCGCGCATTAATTTTATCGAATTTTCGTTGTAAATAAAGCTATTGCAATGGCTTCAAAAATGATAGAATATGAGTTTTCATCGTGAAAATCCTGGATTTTAACGCTTTTTCATATTTACCTATATATTTATACATATGTGTCATTCCATACAATAACTCTCCTTAGGATTGAAATGGAAAATCCATACTTTCTATTTAACTGAAAAAATTAAGCATCCCAAATGAAAGGATGAAGTAGTTTAACAGCACTTTTTTAGCGGAGGAAATAGGTCAAATTTTGAAGAATGAGCTGAAAAATCACTTTAAAAACATAATAAAATAAAATCAATAAATAATAATAATAAAATAAACCTTTCTTGGCTGAACAGGGGAGAATTTGGCTCACATTTTTGATCACGATGGAGCAGAAAATAGCAAGAAAGAAGAAATAATAGAAAAGAAATCGACTCCGGAGCTTAGTCAGCTTGTCTAGGGATCTTCAGACTTTATGATTCGTTTCTAGATGTTCCATGAGGCCTCCATTTGAAAGTTCAGTTTCATATGTTGAAAAAACAATGAAATTAGTTTCGGGTTTCGGGGTTCTTCTCAGCTGATCTGGAAGGGGGAGAGGGGGGGGGGGGGGGGGGGGGGTCAAGACTTTATGATTGTTTCTGGCGTCCCAGGGGTTCTCCATGTCAATTTTTAGCTTAACTTCACAGGTTGAAAAACAAAGATATTAGCTCCGTAGGTTGAATAGCAAATAAATCAACTTCTTAAATCTCAAGGCAACGGCAACACAAGCCTTCTTGTATATATGTCATTGTTACATGTAATATTTTCGTTGCGTTGTTGGACGAAACATTTTTTGGCATGAAGGTCTCCGTAAAAACGTATTCTACCTCAACAGTAAAAGTACCTACCTCCTCCACACCCAAACGTAATGCTCATTGCATTGGAGATTCGCTAATATAATGAAAAACTGCACTAAACACGATTTTGCCTGGGCTAAGTAAGTTGTGACTGAGTTGTGAGGCTGGAGCGTCAACCAAGATACAATACAAGTTACCAAGTTAGATAGTCTAATAGTAATAGCCAAAAATGACGACCGCTCGTGGTTTAAAACGCGACACGTGACTTGAAAGTTCATTAGGCATGACGTTTACCACAATCGTAGAAACGACCGAGAGCGCTAGGAACCAATCAGTCAAACTACCTCTTTGAGTACAGATAGTTGCCAACCCAGTTCTCTGCTTGCTCGGACCTATTTCAGGTAATTCGTCGTCATTTCATAATTTTACTTATTATTACTATTATTATTATTATTTTTTTTTTTTACATTGTCTTTTGTTTCTTAGTCGTTCAATAGTTTCAAACATTTTCCAATCTGGAATTGCTATCTATACTATTTTATAAGAATGAAACTCCGTTTGTCTGTCCATCCATCCGAGGTATGCCCGGCCAAACGGCACGTCTACGTGTATGTGGGGGGATCTTCTTGGGTTTCTCCGAAACGGGGAATTACTGATTTTAAAATTGTCTACTCCCAGCCGAAATATCGGCCGGAGGGTGGGAGGGGGGTGGGAGCCTCTTTTAATGCGCGTTTTTTGGCCGAGCGCTCGATCTTCTATCCGCTGCCACATTAAAATTTGATCGAGAGCACTTTGTACGTAAGCAACAAAGTTACACTTCTGGACCCGTACAACACGATGGTGCCGTCTAAATAGCCGAAAGATGCTATCTTCTCTGAGAAATCAGCAAGAATATGCGGGAAATGACGAAAAAAATGCATTCCCCGCTATGGTTTTTTTCGACTTAGACCCAGTCGGTAAATTTCGACGGTTTTTGCTCGGGTTGGTCTTGAAATGTTTGTTAGAGTTCCGATTTGATCCCATTCGAGTTTCGAGGCATGAAATTGTGTTTTCCGATTGTGGTGAACAAAAATGTAGTCGAAAACGTTGGTTTTCGAGCCAGCGCCCTTCCTATTCCGTCGAAACGTAGGTATACTTTGAACTTTGTATTCCAACCTCTTGAAAAAAGGAAGCACACCGAAAAACTTGAAGCAAATACGTTTTAAAAGGCTTTGCTAATATTTGAGATCATCAGGACCATTGAGCAACACACAGTGGGGCCTCAGAAGATAATAAAATCCCAAAGATGAAAAATCACAACGGTAAATGCTATTTAGTGTTGTCAACATCCTAATTACATGATTGAACTAATAGTATTTGGTTTAGAGCCGCAGAATGGTAATAAAACGCTCGTTAGAGTGACGAGTTTAAGCGAAATGACGGCAGTGTCATTCGAACCCTCAAAGAAGCAATTGTCACATTACAAAACGATTTTCCTTCTCATTTCGGTATTTTGAGTGAAATGGATATTCAAATATCAGGTAAAAATAAGTTCTAGTGGATATGCTAATACTTAGTCTACCTTAGATTTCATCAACACAGTACCAAAAATTTGCTTTTAACATCGACTAGAGAACAATTGAAATTTATAAAAATATTTAGACGCACACAGTGGCCCTATAAATCAACCCTAGGGACAGTAAATATCATGGAAACTAGCAAATCTAATACGTTTTCTAATGGTGCAGTCAATTGCACTTTTACTTTAAATTATGTTTGTGTTGAAAAACAGGGTTTTAGCGAGTTTTCGTAAAAAATGAAGCTATTGCAATGGCCTCAAAATTTTTAAAATAAACATTTTTGAAAATCACTAAAAAAGGCTGTAAACGCCTGCAAATCGTTGTATTTACATTTTTTTAACAGAATTTTAGTAAAGAATTTTTTCATCAATGAACTAGAAGAATAAATGCTCAAATTTGCTGAAAAATATACTTACGTTTCATTAATATTTGTTTCAAAGTCTGTATCAAATTTCAACTTTCTAGGGTTAACATGATAGAATTTAGCTCACTCAGCTGATTGGAAAAGAGCCCATAATTTCAATCAACTCTTAATGTCCCTAAGAGTCACCCTATCAAATTTCAACTTTCGAGGGTGAATAGGAGAGAATTTAGCTCACTCAGGTGATCAAAATCGTCAAAACCAAAAACGCGCTAAGGCATCGAACTGCGTTTTGTCACCATAACATTTCGGGAGCCGAACAAATCGGGTTTCCGCGCATAAATCTTTTCAAACTGAACCAATTAAGTCATATATGATATCTCAAATGAAAGGTGGATACATCTCACATTCACTGAGTGTTCTTAGACCAAAACAAACAATGTATCTCAATCAAAACCTGAGATATCAAAGCACAAAGCTATAAAAAATGGACAAAGCTGATTTTCAATGCTTCATGACAAATCTATGCACAAATATAAATCTATGCATAAAATAACGAAGGAAATCGGCCGAATACAACGGCTGTTCTAACAGCCATTAGATTTCGTAAACTTTTTTAATATATAAGATTGGATTCGCAAGTTTGCATGGTATTATTTGCTGTCCCTAATTGATTTAAAGAACCCCCGTGATCATCCAAGATCTATTTTCAGACATTTAAATTTTTCTGAAGTTGATGGTTTAAGAGAATTTTTAGTACTGAATTGACGAATTCTAAGGTTGTCTAAGTACTAGGTAGTCGTTTGGGAAATTTAACGCGAATTCCAGAAATTAATGTTATTAAAATTTGCAAAGCATGAGAGAAAATTTGAGAAAATGAGGTTTTTATGCAACAACGTGTTTTATCATTAAAAAAAAAAAAAAAACGTTTTCACCCACTTTCATTTTTTTTACTAAGTGCACCACAAGTACCTATTGACAAATTTTTCACACATACAGACTTATGCGTAGAGATATTTAACAGACTTGTTTTCAGTTTCAGAGTTCTGGAACAAATTTTCGAGTGGTTATTTTTTTCTCAAGGTTGAATTTTATAACCATATCAAAAATAATAGGAAAGAATCCTTTTCTACGGAGGGACATTCTATAAAGTACTCAAATATTGAAAATGTGCTATACAAAATTAAGCTATACAGAAGAAAGGGTGATTTGATATGACCCATTTCAGTTTTAGAAAGGATTGTAAAATTTGCCCACGCTTTCCATAAAAAGAGAGGAGTATTGCACCATTACGTAATCTTGTTCACGCAATCTCCACGCACACCGCTTTTAACGAAGCTATCAGGGCCCAGATAAGGAAAAATACACGTAGTCGAGACACCAGAAATATTTAAATAGCAGTTGAATGTCATAATCTTGCCCACCATAAACCTGCAGTGAAATTTCACAAATGCATACATTTCAAGAGAGTTTATTTATTTTATTTCTTTAATGTATTAGTTGTGTGTTCCTTACATTCGAATATATTTTACAAAAAATACATAATTGAAACAGTTGTAGTGTAAACATCATTAACGTAGTGTTTTCAATACCCAGTTGAATCAACTATAAGAGTACAAAATTTAGAAATTGATTGTGGTGTCCAGTTACATGATTTACCCACAATTAATGATAATCTATTCAGTATTACAGCGTTAGTAGAAATTTTAAATATTTTATAAATTACTACAAGAGCGTTTTCATCAAAAAGTTTTCAAATTACATTACAAGAGCCAGGCCAAACAGAACGACTTAGTTCGGAAAAAAACCAAGTTGGGTTGGCAGTATAGTTTCTTCATTTATTGTAGCATAGATGAATAGAATCCATTGAAACAGGAAGTTCTAATCCTATAATTATTGAATCTTAAATAGAGTAGCATCGTAAGAGTTTACATGGCTTGTAAAATAGGGCTGCATTCACGTTTACGCATCCATCCGCACATCATACGATTAATTTAAGGTACAAGTTTAACAAGCACGATCCTTGACATTTCATCAAAATCCTTTAGTCAACGTTTTCCTACAGTGTGTTTTTACAGTGCATGCGCAATAGTTATCACTCCACCAATCGCAATAAAATTCATAGCGCACCTTCCTGAAATCTATACCCAACTACCGATTTTGAACTGATCGATTAATCGTAAGAATTCGATGTCGTAAGGAATTCACGCGTATACTATATTTGATCCGATGGCTATGAAATTCATAGGGGAATATCTAGGAGCCAACGAGCACCAGAACGAGCAGGAGTATAGTCCCTATAAATTTCTTCAAAACCGGACTACATTTTCCACTGTCGGACGAAAATTTGGAATGGTTCATAGAGCTAAGACATATCCTTGTCAAAAAAACTGAAATTTCTCCCTTAATGGGGGAAAAAAAGATTGTGCGGATATGTCTATCCTTAATATCTTATTTTCCTATTATTTATGGCAGATATTAGAACGTGCCTGCTTCAATTTTCCGTCAAATGCCTAGTAAAGTAAATCAGAGCCCAAGAAAGAAAATACGCCTCTCAATCCCGTTGCCGTTCTCTCGTCATAATTTAAAACATCTAGTAGGTGTGGTTTGAAGGGAGGCTTGATTCGAGCGGCTGTTCCTCATTATAGTTGTCAGCCTTTGTGGCGTGTGCTTATGTGTGCCTCGCTACTGGCCGCAATTTTGGAGTTATCGACTTGAAATTCGGCAGGTAGGCTCTTAACACATCCGGAATCAGCTGTTTAGTTTTTGGTGACGATCCGACGACAGAGACTTGTCGTCAGCATAGACCATCGCTACACAGCTGCCGACCAGTGGTTCGCTGAATGAAACCACTAGAAAGCTTTGAAAGTTGTCCTTGACAACGATAGTCGTCAAATCAACTGAAAATCGAGTTCGATGTCGTTTTTAATAATTTACTTAAAATAGAATCGTGAATAAGAAGCGAAGTCCAGTATATTATACTAGACTTCGTGAGGAACCTGATGGGTTTTATTGATTAAAACGAGATCCGAGTAGTATCTCATTTAAGCGGCCTCATCGGGGATTAGATAGGTCATGTGGTAGCAGGTAGCTAGTGAATAGTAGTTCATTGTTCTGGTAATGCATTACGTGTCAATTTATAGTTGTCCAGTGCTTGGGGTTGCTCAAATTTGTTACTGTTGTTGCTTCTCTATATGCTTGTAGATTTTAATTATTCAAAGTGGTGGTTATACAACTTATACAATAAATTATCATAGTGGGAAGATATGAAGAAATAGAGAAAAGTGGCACCAGATGTTGTTAACCGCCAACCTATTTTCGCCGAGTTTAATCATGAATAAACTCAAATAGGAATTAAAAAAGTCGACGCAACGCGGTAGTATGATAAAAGCACAAATATATAATTTAGTTTGATAATAACTAGTTCTTAATGATTCTATCTTCTGTACATGGGAAACAGGACCACTACCGGAAGGATAAGATGTTTTCTTACGTGACATTTCTACATTTTACGTTTTCTCTATGTTTGTTATACAACTTCCCTATATACCTTGTTAGATTTAAGAGTGAGTAAAAAAATTTATTTATAACAAGAGTGAAATAGGGTACCATGCGAATCTGAGTTTTTGAATGTTCATCCAAATATCTTAGTTAAAAAGATATTACAGAGCAAGCTAGCTTTACATGTTTGTTGACCCTTCGCATCAAATGATATCCATGTAGATACCTAAAAATAAATTTTATTTTAATTTGTTTTTCTGATTGTAGATGGCGCCAGTGGCTGAAATAATTGAGAACGACCCTATTATCAACGAGTTGGTCAAGCTGACAGTCGGTGGGATGCCTACAGCAGAGGTCAAGTTCAACAAGGACGGCTGGATGCTGTCACGGTCCTACCTCCCCTACGCGGAGAGGATCAGGAAATTCAAGGTCCGGCCTGACGACACGTGGATACTCAGTTTCCCCAAGTGTGGTAAGTTTTTTAGCGAACGCTGTAAGTACCGCTATAAATAATAATATAATAATAATAATCTGTTTTATTTGAAAAGGCCTGAAAGGCATTACAAAAGTCAGGACTAATACAAAAATATAGGAATAATACAAAAACGATACAAAAATAACGCCTAAAACAAGAATGAAATAAATAGATAAGTCAGATGAAAATAAAAAAAAATTGATTGAACTATGACTAGGTACAAATCATCAACCGTTTCACATCCTGGTACTCGTCCAGAGAATAAAGTTCAGCTTGTAGAAGCGTGTCTTTCACCACCCTGCAGAATGGGCGGTAACTAAGGTCCCGGATTAATAGCGGCAACGAGTAGAACAGTTTTGCACCAAACTGCATAGGGAAAAAGATGAATCATCAATAATTTGTCTTCTAGAGTAGTATATATTATTTGGTGGATATGAAAAGTTCCCCATTCCTGTTGTGTAGTTTATCCCGGGCATGGTGTAGAAAAAGGGTACACAATGGCTAGAGAATGAAGGAGTGAAACTAGCGTGCGGTTCATTGAGCAATTAAAAAATGCCTCCCTGCAAAGTAATCAATGCAAAGATCCCTCGATCAGCGTAAATTAATGTCACGCACCTTCAGCGAAGTAGAGACAGCAGGCCTTATCTCCCCTACGAGGATCAGCTAATTCAAAGTCCAGCCCAACCACACTTGGACAATCAGTATCTCGAAGTGCTGTGAGTTTTTGAGGGAAGGCTATATAGGTATTGCTATAAATTAGACGAATCGTGAATAATTTGTCTTATAGAGTAATATAGATGTGATAGTTATGGAACATAGCACATCTCCCAATTTCCTTTTTCTTGAAACTGCCGCCCCAGAGGCTGGGGTATTTTCGCTTCCAGGCCATCCTCTGAGTGTTACTAACCGTCTCAACTCCATCACCTGTCGGTCACATGGTAGCTAGACGTGGTTTCGAACTACCCATACTCCCTAATATTGACTGCCGTAATGCCCCTTCCACTCGAACTGCTCCCATAGTCAAAATAAGCTCTCTCTCTCTCCCCCTTGCTTTTTAAAAGCCCTGGAAGTGTGATGGATATGGATCTCCTTTCAGTTTCATCCTGTTGTTTCATGAATTTCTTCCAGCCCTTATAGCTGGAGCATTTTAGCAAAACTATACAAAAAGAAGAAGAAAAAGTTCCAGTTGTGCAGCATGATCGTTTGAGCGAATTTCGTTAATAATCGTATTATATTATGCCATAAAACATTTTGTTTTAGAATACATTGTTTTGAAACTAGTTGAACTGTTTGGAAATTCGAGCATTTTGAGTGCATATAACATAGTTAACATAGCATAATGCAGTTAACTACTAATTTTATGGCAGCAAAGCTCTTTAAAAATAATATTCTGGTATTCAAAGAAGAAGCATCTTGTTACTAGACTAGTGACCTCGTCATTTTATCATCGTATTTTGCCATGTTGTAAAAAGTTGGTATTTTTCGATACTTTCTTCACGAACTGAAGAAGTGTGATTTCGCCAGGCGTGTACTTTCCACCATTTCTTTAAAAAACTGTCCTTTCCGTCTTTTCTTTTGTACTTTTGGTTGGGTTTGGGGCAGTGCTTCTAATTTAAATATAAATTTAGCTCAGTATTTCCGATTTGAAGCGGAGTTGAACGAAGTATTTCCTTTGGAGTGAAAGCTTTCGTAGATGATGGTTGTCTTATTAAAGCCTAAGGCTAAGATAAAGGCTAACTGACACGTAGAGATTAGCAAGAGCCTTCCTGGTCATCCTCGGGGTGTTGGAGGATAATTACCTCAACTCTTGGAATATAAGTACTACCTACTGTTGGTAGTATGTCGGTACGATAATACAATTATAGGTATACCTATTAGTTTCTTTCCTCGAACGCGTTTATAGAATTGTATCCATGTAGATCCTGTTTTATAAGCCCTTTCTTTCCCTTATAGGAACAACGTGGTCGCAAGAAATGCTTTGGTTATTGAAGAATAACTGTGACTTGGAGAAAGCGAACACCACCGAGCTCTACTCTAGAGCGCCGTTCTTGGAGTGAGTATCTACTTTTTATAATATGTTTCGGCTGTTATTTAGCAACGTCAGAATGAAATATATATGTAAAAATTTGTTGGTTTATTATCTATTATCTCCCCCCCCCCCCATTGAAAGCAATAACAAAAATATATATATATATATATATATATATATATATATATATATATATATATATATATATATATATATATATATAAATAAATAAATAAATAAATAAATAAAAAATAAAATAAAATAAAGTAGCTGGATCCAGTGGATTCCAAGTGGGTCAAACTGGTACCAATCAACTTGGTTATTTCAAATAGGAACCCGAACGTTTTATAGCGCGTTAACCCTGTACACACTTGAGAATTCCTGACGAATTAGGATTCGCAAATGTTCGTGAGCAGTTTCGACCTCCTGTTTGCGCTTTGGTCAGATTATACGAACATTCGGGGATTAAATAGGATCACTTTTCTCCAGTTTATTAATCAAGTCCCCAGTGATTTTTTGTTTGAGCTCAATGTTTTGAGTTTCAATTAACCGAAACAAAATATGAAACATGATAACGTGCATGCTGAACCTTGAATTTCTTGTTTGATACATTTTTTCTCAAATTAACCCTTTTCTGGGGAAGAGAGAAACGAGCTGATGCTCAACCATGCTCGCGAGCGTGTCCGCACTGTACGAACACGAACGGCAAACATCCTTTGATGTTCGCGGAAATTTCGTTTTCTGGTGGGCACATCCACGAGCCGATTTGAGCATTAAAAAACGTTAGGAGTTGCTCGCGAATGCGTCTGAACATAAGTTTTCGGATGCTCAACTCCTCGAAAATGCTCAAGAGTGGGTGAGGCATTATATACGAGAAAAAAATATGTTTGTCAAAATTAAGAGTGATACAGGACTTTCAACTATTTTGTCATGCATTGATATCTATTTATTTATTTATTTCTTTTATTTGTCGTTACAATAAATTGCTTGACAATTATTAGCACTTAACAATTGAAGAAAAATATTGGTTATAATAATTTTAAAAAACTCAGATAAAAATGAAATCGAGACCACTTAGCAAAGATGCTGGCCACAGGCATCCACCCGCCCCAAACGGCGGCCCGGCCGGGGCGTCCCGGCCGAGCCCGGACCCGACCATCCATGGCGGCCTCCCGAGGGTGCTCATCCATTTCTGAAAGAGCACCCTTAAACACGATCAACAGGCGAATCGCATCAGGAAGGGTGTACCAGGTGAGACCGCCCCCCGGCCAGACCGAGAGCCCCCCAAGCCACCAAGCGAACAAAACAGATACTCGCAGCCAAATACTATAAATTACTCACATACCCAACAATCATATCTTCTGTTACAAGTGCTAAGGCTGATATATATGTGTGCGATGTTCAAGATTGAAGGCGATATTGGATCCTGCGTTGGAAGCTATGCCCGACACGATCGAAGACGCTGAGAAGTTACCTTCCCCACGCACCATTAAGAGCCACCTCCCTCCAGACCTATTGCCCGAAGAAATTTGGACAGTCAAACCTAAAGTGAGTCTTTCAATTTCCTAGAAACAAATGCCTTTTATTAGGAGCCATTGTATTCATTTCATTTATATTTGGAGCCATTGCAACAGCTTCCTTTTCTAAGAAAATTCGCTAAAACCCATGCTAGTGCATGCTTTGATTTTATTGAAATCGTATAAGTGCATCGACTAACATGCAAGAATGGCGGCCGACCTTGTGTAAGAAACGGCGGGACGGACAATGTAGATGGAATTGCCCCCGACACTGACCTTCCGTCTTGGAACGGGAAGATACCTCCTTGATAGTTAGCGGGATGGCGTCACGTCTCAGCGTCTCAACTTCCCTGTACCGGCAATTTGTCTATCTCGGAAGCATATTAAAGTCCGCGTGGATCTAATTCGGAAAGGGCACTTCCAGACCAGACCACTAATACCAGTTTATTTGCTTCAACACCACAAGGGGGCTCGTGCAACCGCTCACTACCGGGTGTGATTACGTCCAAGCCCGCGCCCAACGTTCAAGTTCAAGGTCTTTGGGCCAACGAGTGAGATTAGTAAACTACGGATTCACTTCCTCGACAGAGAAAGTAATTTATAATATTACCGAATATTCGAAAAAAACCAAAAATCAATATATATATATATATATATATATATATATATATATATATATATATATATATATATATATATAAAACTAGGGTCGGGGGGGGGGGGGGGGGGGGGGGGTGCGTACCTGTTTTTCATAAATCTGACTTTGTGATGCTACTATTTCCCTAAAACTACAAGTTAAATAATGACTACATTCCCCTACACATGTTTTATTACATTCCCCAGACTACGTCGAAAAAGTCATGCAGCATGATCGTATGAGCGAATTTTCGTAAACTATCTATCGTACTATAGTATGTTAAATTGCATGGAAATTGGAGCAATTTTAGTTGACAGAAATGGTTAAAAACCAATTTTATGGCCAAAAACTTATCTCTATTATTAATAAGAATGAAACTCCGTCTGTCTGTCGCTCTGTCTGTCTGTCGTGTCTATGCACGGCCAAACGGCTGAGTGGGGGGAGTGTACGAGTGGGGGGATCTTCTTGAGATTTTCCAAAAGTGGGAGCGAGCGAATTTAAAATTTTCTAATCCCACCCGAACCATGGGCCGTAGGGCGGGAGGGGGGTCGAAGTAATAATTAATGTGCGCTTTTTCCCACTTCCCCGCTTCCCCTACCCCTCTAAACGGCCGTTGACAATTCCGGAAAAATACCGGTTTCGTAGGTTTTCCTACGAGGAAGACGACGGCGCGATCGGATCGCGAAAATGGGGAGGGGAATTGCGAGGGAAGCGTTTAACATCAGAAATTAATCGACCACGGGCCGCCGTTACACAACGTTGCTTACCTGAAGGGACCCTCACAGGGGGGTTCCCATTTGCACTTCTACGCAATACCTTGCGAGCGAAGCGAGAGCCATTTCAAATAATAAATACGGACTTTGTCCTACACATATACAGGTATACCTTGCGAGCGAAGCGAGCAACATCCCCGAATAAACTTTTCGTGGTTCCACGTAGTTTCTAAGATTTAATTTGTTTGTAAGAATTCCAAATTGAAAAAAAACGTCTGCCAAGTTGGGTGGGCAGTACAACATTCCCTAATAAACTTTTCGTGGTTCCACGTAGTTTTATAAGAAATTAATTTGTTTGTAAGAATTTCCAACAGAAAAAAACGTCTGCCAAGTTGGGTGGGCAGTATAACTTCTTCAAGCGAGCGAAGCGAGCAGCATCCCCTACAGAATAAATACGGACTTGCGAGCGAAGCGAGCAACATCCCCTAATAAACTTTTCGTGGTTCCACGTAGTTTTATTCTAAATAAAATTCCACTGATTCAAAAGGGATTTTTGATTTTTAAATTTTTTTGCAGTTTTTATAAATATTATAGCAAATTTTAATGACATTTAAGTACGTTTTTCTTCATGATTTTGAGCAAAAATTTTTAATGTCCTAGTTAATCGTTGAAAATTTAGTTTTGACTAAAATTCTGCAAAAAAAATAGAAATTTAACGATTTTTGGCCGTTTTTAGCGATTTTTAGTGATTTTTTGGGTACATTTTTCGAAATTTGACCAATTTAATGTGCTCAAAAATTGTTGTCCAACGAACTCATCCTTTCTTTTGAAATTCTTGATTTTTTGGCGAAAGAACGAAGTTTTTATCTCAATTCTATCGAGAGTTATCGTCTGGAATGACACATACATATAGAGGGGCAAGTGCGTTTTTAACTTTCTACCCGAAAAATAATAAAAATAAAATGGACCAATGTAGGTAGATTTTAGGTATAATTTAAAATGAATTGTTAATGAAAAATAAAACGCCGCAAAATAGATGATTTTTAGCTACTCAACATGAATCCCTGAGTTGATAAAATGGTCAATAAACTCATCCACTTGTTGGCTGTCCTCTGATTTGCTGTCGGTTGGGGAATGGGGTTTGCGTAAGAGAGAATTTGAAGACTCAAGAGTTTTTCAGAATAGGTAAAGTAGGACTGAGGTTTGGGAGAAGCGTGCGGTTACGCGTGGGGGCTGGGGAAGAGGTTCTGGATGGAAACTAGGCCTCAAGACCTTGATTTTCTTATTTTTCCTGGTAATTTCATGTGGTTTTTAATGAAACGCACTTGCCCCTTATTGACATGGATATGTCTTTGCTCGGGGGGTCAACCAAAAATTTCCGTGACGCAAAATTTGTGTCACAATTTCAGAGTTTTTCACGTACATCCCAGCCGTTGCTAGGGGAATGGAACTTCCGCAGTTTTCATCGCACAGAAATCGTTCGCCCCTCGTTGGAAAGCGCTTGATTTATGTGATAAATGTTCACATCTCAAGCTACCAATTTCCCCCTCCTTACGTACCTGGCTACATTCCTAAACTAAGTTGATTGGACTATAAACAATTTTAATAAGCCGGTTACAATATTCTTAACGTAAAGCAATAGCATCATTTACTCCACTCCATAGGAAACATTTTCATCCTCTTGACAACAGTCGACTGTTAACAACAACTCATTGTAGTGGCTTCTCTCCACAGACCACAGTTATTTTCAACATTTCTATAAGTAAACCGTTGTTTTGTTGGAATTAGTCGGGATGCGGCCCAGGGATTTGTTTAAAGTTAAAGGATTTGTTTACAACTCTTGAAGACAACAGTTACGAAATCCCCAATCAAAGACATATCCATGTAACATGGTTCACTCATTTTTGAAGAGCCCACCGTAAAAAAAGAGGGGCAAGAACGTTTTATTAATTTACTGCAGTAATTTTTGTAGCCTTGAAGTTATCAAGTGTGCAGTTCATACAGAGGCAAAAGGTTGAAAGATGAACAGTGAAATAAACAGGAAAGGAAAGGACAAGAAAACCATTGAATACTGTACCTCCCTCATATTCACACTCTGATATTGAACGAAGGCTTCCCGCAAAATGGTTCCAATCACACTTATTTGTTCACTGAGGAGGTTACAATTTTTATCAGGTGATGATAAACACCTGCTCAATCATTTGCTAAGAACTTATTCGAATAGAGCGAACGAGACCTTCTCGAACGATCAAGTTTGTCCCCCATCCCGGCAACTACTTGGAACCGTTCCCTACAAGAACTGTGAGTTCTTCAATTCCGTTCAACGCGGCTCATGAGTCACAAATGAAAAGTCACATTTACGTTTCTAAACTGTTATGTGATCGTGTTATGACCACCAAACTATGCACTTCATTCTGATCTACATAAATATCCAACTAATCTGCATTTTTACCAAGGGATTGACTACTTGATGTTATGTATTTTTGAGATGCGAGCTTGCTAGCATCCAGACCACTAAACTATACACTTCATTCTGACCTACATGGAATTGAAGAACTCACAGTTCTTCTTGTAGGGAACGGTTCCAAGTAGTTGCCAGGGTGGGGGACAAACTTGATCGTTCGAGAAGGTCTCGTATAGAGCGAAATAAAACGAAGAGACGCACTTGCCCCGAAAATGCACTTGCCTATAGAAAAATATACAAACCTGACCCTGACCCTATAGAAAAATTTAAATTTTTTTCTAACGGAAATCCGTTATTTATATTAATTTAAAATGTAGGTATTATATGTATCATCCCAAACGGTATCTTATCGAACATCTTTAAATGGAAATAAAAAAGTACTAGTCATGAGCGAATTTTCATAATTCTTCACCTTTTTGTTAACACAGAAATGTATGGTGAAAATATAGGTTTCATATCGCAAAACTCGTCATATCTCGAGTTATCGATGTGCAATAAATATTGATCTCAACCGATTCAGCGTGGATAAATACATTGAAAATTAACTACAAACAGTTTTTTAAACCAAACCCAAGATTTTGACGGTTTTTGAAAATTTACTGTAAGAAGGTGTATTTACCCTACCTTGATTTAGGACTTAACCTACTTGAACCCGATCAAACTCGCTGGTTGGCAAACTTCGGCGAGGGAACCGGACGGACTAGTTTTGCGCGAAATATAAACCCTCTAGCTCGATCCGTTCGGACATTAAAACGCGCAATCTATTACTTTCAATAATGAAGTTTTGTAATCGACCAAGAAAAAATTCAAGACGTGAAAATTTTTTGGTTTACGATTCAAAATGCGTAGAATCCAAAAATCGAAAAAAATAAAATCCGTCCGTCCGCGGCTTTTCTCCGAAAATACTAGACCAAGCTATATGAAACTTGTGTTAAAAATCACATTTGGGGCCTAGAAGCTCTGCATCAATTTTTATCAACCCTAAAGGGTTGTTTAAAAGGGCTGAACATAAAAAAAAAATCGAGATTTCGAAAACTTTGTAAGTATCTGAGTTATAGTTTTTTGCTTGTCAATAATAAATTTAATCACAAAGAATCGATTAAAACCACCCGCAACGCTGTACGTTGAATAGTTCGCTTTCCCTAAGGGCTTGAACATCGGAAAAAAACCTTTGATTTCCTAAAGCGGCTCATTCAAGATCCTGCTGTAGGAAGTGAGGCGAACCAAAAACTTCCCTCTCTTCTCGTGCAGAACGTGTGTGGAGGCGGAGTCCTTCCTGCTGCAGGTGTCCTGCAGAGCTCGTCGGATGGGTTTCCCATCGGACCATCCTGCGGTCCGGTGTCCCCCACCCTATCATGCTAGGTCCGAGCGTGTGTGGAGCTGCCGGAAGACCTTCCATATTCTAATCACCCGCCAACACAGGATTCCCTCAGAATACCGTATACTGGCGGGAAACCTTCGGTTTGAGCTGGGAATGACGGATCGTGTGTGGAGAACGCACTCTGAGGCAGGAGAGTGAAGAGGGGAACTTCGTTGCACTCCCCACCTCCTGCAGCAGGATCGTGAATGGGCCGCTTAAGCACGAGAAGATAGAGAAATCACGAGCTAATAGCGGATCTATTGAATAGACGATCAAGCTCGAAATTCCATAAAAAATCGCTAGATAGTGATACTGGAATACTTTTAAAATTGCCTGATATAATGCCAATATTGGAATTATCAGGTCATGTAGTTCGAATGGAATTTATTATAACGGTGCGAAATCGAGTTTATTAACTACCTATTGTCCGTGCGATATACCTACTAGTGAAGTAATGGTACCTAAATGCTAAATTTCATCTCTAAAATTGCTCCCAAGTCTACCCATAGGTAGCGGAAGCATGGTTTTCACTTTCGAGAGATTTAAAAGTTGTGGTCTCCACTAAATTCAAACGGCTGTTGTTTTTCTACAGTGGTAAAATTCCCACTCGCATTTTTCATTTCTTTCAATCTCTGTGAGTGTATCTGTGTGTGTATGACCGCAAATCCTTGTAACAAGCTTAATTTCCACAATATTCAACCGGTTCTTATGAAATTTTCATGGTGTGTGCGGGTTAAGGTGAAGATGGTTCCCTATGAGTTTCGTTGTTCCCAAATCAATACTGCAATCGCAAATGCCATCAACCATCATTTTCTCACACCCCCGTTGTCCGATCTCAATCAAATTTGGAGGACAGGTGGAGGTGGTTAATTTGAGCATTCCCTAACAATTTCAACATAATTCTATCTTAGTAGCTACTATTAATTAATGATCCACTATTAATTCCATACTTCTCAAATCATTACTCCGTTTTGCGCATGCGCAAACGTAAATTCCTTCAAGCATCATTTTTTTTACGCCCTAGTCGTCCAATCCCGCTCAAATTTGGTGCATAGTTGGGGGACAATGGTTCAATTATTCCATGTTAATTTCAACCTGATTGCATCATTATTAGCTCCTGCGCATGCGCGAAAGTGTACTCCGAGAACAAGGTCTAGTTTTCATCAGATTTTGATTACATTTTCTGGGAATTTGTGGGTTAGGCTGTAGATTGTACCCTACCAATTTCATTTTTCTCAAATCATTGCTCCATTCTGCGCATGCGCTAACGTAAATTACTTCAAGCATCATTTTCCCGTTTTTTCAAACATCTTTACTATGAAGCGTAAAATCGTGGGGTCTTGGAACTGTATAAGTGTGAACCCTTCTCGGAGGCACGATGCGCTATGTTCTGATCATATATTGTACACGGGGTTTAATAATTATAGACCAACGATCTGCGTAGAAGGGCTATCTGTCACAGAAATAATAAACCATTGTGTAACAGTTTGCAGCGTTTTAGATGATTTTCATTTCAAAATATTTTACCTCATCGCAATAGCTTTATTTTTCATGGACATTCGATAAATCTGTTTTACCTCCTCTGAAAAAAAAAAAAAATAAAAAATCTACCGTCAATAAAGTCCTTACATTTCAAATTGTAACCTAACAAAATCACTAAAATGGTTAAAATATTATAAATAAATGAATAAATATTAATATATATATATATTTAGCAGAATATTACTTTAAGAAAGGTTATCAACATTAAACTACTCACAACATTCAGGAATTCGTGCACAGTATTGTGCTGGAAAAAATAACTATAAAACGTGTTGAACAATCAATAAAATACTGAGCAAAATTTCCTACACCTAATTCTGGTTTGTATTGCGTTACATTATACAGGAAACGTTTTTCGCCTAAATTTTGATAATTAACAATCTGTACACACAAACCCTGAGACATTAATCAGAATAGGTTGAAAATTATTGTAGAAGTTACGTTTTAACAAATGCTGATAATTCAAGAATATAATGTTTTCGTATTTTCGCGTTTTCCCATCCAGCACAATTCCAGATAATTCAATCAAATGTGACGAAAACAGTCAAAGTTATGGTAGTTATAATAACTTCATATTTAAGCTCGAATAGATGTTACGTTTGGTAGGGCATCTTTGAAATTCATAGGAGAACACCTAGGACTTAATTCGCATGACCCCAGATATGATGATAATTACTGAAATTGGATGCCCTGGTAGCGCTTTTGACGTTTGAGGGTGGGTAGCAAAACTTCCGCTACCTAAGTAGACTGACTGGGGAGCTTAGAAGTCATAAAAAGTATCCCCGAAGTACGTACTCCATTTCGGAGATATCGACGTGAAACATTAGAGAATGTTTCATTTTCGAGACAACTACTAATGCTTATCTTTTTTAGGTCCCTGGGTAGGTAGGTAACTAGCGAGAAGTATATAAGTGTTTACTGGTTTTCACGTTAGCCCATGGGCCAAGATTACAAGGTTTGATTGAAAATTTAAAGAAAATCGGACGAACACTTTAGGAATGATATTCGCAGAATAAATGAATATAATTTATTGTAGGTAACACAAAGTTCATAAGGAGAGATTTATTGAGCTGCGATTCAAAGAAGGAAATTGGTAACAGGTTTATGAATACTGAAGCAACTGCGTTCTTCACTACCTACCATGCTACGCAATTACCAGCCGACTTGACTTTGCGCAAAGTTACCTTCAGTTTATAACCTTCTTTTTATAACTGCAGGGGATGATTTCCCCAAAATTACCCCTACTGGCAGTAAACTCGTCTAAAACGGTTACCAATTGCTCAACTTCACTCTGTGAGCTTGTTACGCCATAAAAGCCAAAGCTGTCCACTCGAGTTCCAACAACCGGCCAAGTTAGAATATTATGACATCCGGTCAAGTGTGCAATAGCCGTCCAAGTCGAAACGCTGTGCTGCAAACAGCGAGTGCTTAATTTTCTATAAGCATCTATCAAGTAGGTACTATTTCAACCTTACGATTAACTGTTTACAATACTGGTTTGGCTGTTTATTTGCCTATTTGTTCAATTAGGTAAACTAATTTGCAACTATGATCTCAGCTTTAAGGATTTCGGAGTGAGAGTGGGAAAAGTGCTTCCTTACTTTGATAGGTATATATAATTTTTTTTCGCTTACTCACTACCGAAGGTACAATGCGTTGTGATCGTGAAAAAATTGTGTGTCCGCCAAAATCAAAATTTCCACTTGCTTTTTGCGTTCCTGAGGTTGCTGATCTATTTTGGTTCTTGTCTATCTGTCTGTGGTAAATCCTTGTCACCCCCAAAACTAAACTATTTTAGTCCGATTTTGATGTAATTTTCAGGGATCGTGCGGGTCAGCTCCTTGACGGTCCCCTATAACTGCACTTCCATCGGATCAACAGTAGCCTGTACGCATGCCCATACGTCAATTTCATATAATGTCGATTTCTCATCATCTACTGGTCCGATTTTGTTCAAACTCGAGGCGGTAGTTGGGTACATATTATTGTTCCAGAAAAATACCTTATGAATTTTATCGCGATAGGTGGAGTAATAAACATTACGCATGCACAAAACTAATACTGATCGACACAGGCAAAACTCCGAATCTAACGGACCGGTGTGATGAGATTTTCAGGGATTGTGCAGGTTAGCTCTTGTTTTTTTAGACGATTTTTTTGTCCTTTTTTGTCGCGAAAAAGAACCGCTTTTTTTGTCCTTTTTTGTTCCCTTTTAGAAGTCTGTACATTAATAACAAAAACCTACGGAACGAATCTCGTTTTTGTCACCCCTACTAGTTCAACATTACATCAAAATCTAATAAAAATTGTGCAGTTGTTGTTTAGTTGTGTTGTTGAGATTCAACATCGGTGTATCCACAGTAGCGCTGGTATTGATCGTACAATGATACAATTAAATACGTCAACGTTCTCAAACGTCTTCGGAAACAGCCATTTTGTGGGTTCAAGATTGGCCTGACTGGTGCATAAGCCATGCGTCCATGAGCGCTGATTTCCGAAGGGGATTCTTTCGGGCTATTTAGAGCAACCTCTCAAAAGATTTCATCAAAATTTGGAGTAAATTCCTGTTGATTCCTATTCATGTAGCAAGACTGAAGCTGTTATGCAAGTAATGTGAACAATATCAGTGAAAGTTGTGAACACTCGCGCACACTCTGAGCCCCCCATTGTTTATCGTGACCTGATTTACATAAGGAACCACCTAACTTGACAAATCTTTGAAGATAAATTTCGAATCAGAGCAGTAGAAGTTAAAGGCTAAAGTAGACGACAGCTGTGTGAGAGAGATGGAAGATGCCCAAAAGTTGTACCATTTTATTTCAGCTTTTTCGGATCCGTTTTTCACTTTCCAAAGTGTTTAGTGCAATATCTCATCAAAATAAAGATTGCTGTTATTTATATTTTTTAAATTACACGGGCGAGCCCGTTATACAATTGAAATACAATTCAAGATACAAGAATAAATTACACAAATATGTAAAAAATATATATATATATATATATATTTATATATATATATATATATACTGGGAAGCAAACTCGTATCTGAAACTGATTCCGAAATCTTATCAGACGCCACGAGTCCCAAAATACTAAGAAATAAATTCTTACCAGGAGTGTCGCAATTCGTATGTACCTGAATACTAGTAAAACAATTGTATTTTACGCTCAGATGCGGGATTTTGCTCTAGAAAAGACCAGTTACGGGATTTTCATTAGTAAATCGAACCAAAACGTAGTTAATGCGATAATTGTAAGCCGTTTTTGAAGCCCACAATCGAGACTAACGAAATCGAAAGAAACCACCTCCCCCAATGGGGGTGTACCATTAACTCAATATGGCCAAAAATGCAGATACGGGATCTATCCTTAGTACGGCAGTATAAACGGACCAGCGACCCTATGATTTTTCAGGGGAACTAACTAAGTATCATCGATGACCGCTAGTTTTGATTCTACGCATCTTGAAACGTAAACTAACAAATTTTGAGGGGGGTTAATTTTTTTTCTTACAAAGGTTTATTATTAAAATAATTACCAAAAAAAAGTTATGAAAAGAAAAGAAAGTAATGAAGTCATAAAACAGTGTTGTAAAATCGGTTCCAGAATTACTGCTTACTATAATTATTGCTTAGTATTTGAAGAAGTGCGGAACCGTTTTAGAATGCCATAAAATGGATTTCCAAGAAGAAAATAATAAAAATATATTGTTTATTCGAATTTTAGATCCATTACAATAGCTTCAGTTTCTTCAAAAAATTTCTAAAAACTCAATAAAAAAGCAACCTTTTTATATAATAAAATTTACAAGAAGTGTTTACTAATTGATAAAAGAACTTTCAGTTCTGCTTTGCTAACAAGTGGGCTGTTCTAATTTTTTCCTCATAAACAAACACTCAAATAATACCTCTTCTACTTCTTATCGTGCACAAGTGACCCAGTTATTTCCTACTCGAAAAGAATTAAAATGTTGTCTAAAATATCTTGAATGTAACCTAAATGCAATGTAGCTTTTGTAATATTTTCGACAATAAAACTTTCTAATCGACTAAGATTTTTTTCTTCTCTTAAATCCTCTCTCAAAATTTGTCGGTTTTAAGTTTTGGGATGCGTCGATTCCAAATATCGAATAAAAAGCAAATCTGTCGGTTCGCTGATTGACGTTTTTCCAGCAACTGCAGAAACATTCCATGACATTTTTATGTATAAAATGTCTGCAAAGTTGGGTTGGCAGAATAGCTTTATCACTTATGGATATCCAAATGGACATGGACACACAGTATTAGTTGAAGAAGAATTAAATATGAATCATTAAATGCAAAATAGAACAGTAATATATGATACATTTGCAAAATTGGGTTATCATTATTGTGGTTCTGAAGTGTGGGGCATTAACTGTGATGCAGGCAAATCGCTGAAAGAACAAAAATAAATAAGTGTTTTTAAACGTGTGAATTAAATTACAAAGTAAATGCATTAAATTAACAGGTAAGAGAACAATTCAAAGTAATAAATAATAGGACGTAGCAATATCCTATATTAATTAAACGTGTTAAGCGATATTAATTAATCGTAGCAATATCCCTCACAATAGAGGGACTTTTTAAAAACAGGGAGTTTTATACTTCAAAACTACATCTTCATAATATTGTTCTCAATGCACCCATGCTCACTAGGGTGGCCATTCAATATTTTTCGAAACTTACGAATCGAGTGATTTTTACAATCACAGACACAATTACCTTTTTTAGCAAAAGTGTCCCGATCTTGTTTTCTTGACTATGTCCTGAGATCCAGAAGTTTCTAACATCTAACTAGTAAAATATTTGCGAAAATTCAACAATATTTACGGCCATTGGTCAGTAATATCTATTGAAGAGCATAACAATATATCAAAACGTCGACAAGAAAAATAAATACACTATTTGAAACACATATTTAAGATTTTTCATAATTTCGATTTTCAGATGTGCAAATTATGATTAATTCATTTAACTTTATTTATTTGTGATTTATTACATTTTACAGCTTGTCTACGTGTATAGGAACCCAAAGGATGCGGCTATTTCGTACTTCAACCACTACCGTCTGTGGAATGAGTACACGGGATCGCAGGAACTATTTCTCGATGCCTTTCTCCAAGACAAAGGTGTAATTTTTTCTATTATCAATATTTGAGTGCTTTCCAAAATTCAAGTTCATTATTGATTAATAAGCCAATTGAAGTACAGTGTTTGGGATCTTTTATTTACCAAATCATAGGCACTCCATGGGGAAAAAAAATCCATATTCCTTATTTGATAATGTTTCATAAACGAATACAAGTTTTTCAGACCCTTATTGTAGACCAAATCATGGTGTGGTGTAGGTACGATCATATGGTGCAAGAGTAGAAATGGTGGATAATCCGAGCTATTGTAGGAATGAGCTAATTTTAAACTCACAAAAATAAGACTAACACCAAATAAATAAACTTAAAAATGTAAATAAACAATCAAAAACTTCCTTTATTTCCTAAAAATAAATAATAGCAGGACAAGTGCTGTGCGTAGTTCATTAACTATATGTATGATTAAATATATCTAGCAGCATGTACATCCTAATGTTCAGTTTGAAAATAGGAATATGGATAAGTACTTACATGTAAGTTAAACATGAACATTATTATCGTGTTAGATATTAGATATTGTTTTAATATTCATTAAGATCAAATCTATTTCCGCCTGTGATGTAAAGAAAGAGGACATAAATATGAGTGGAAGTGCTATATGTAGGTTACTATTTAGATAGGTAGGTAATCAGTATACGTCTCACCAGGTGTATTTGGGGTGATATGCTTCAGTTTGTGCTTAAAACTCGTGATCTTTATGATTTCTCTCGTCTTTATGATTTCTTGTATGATAGTATCCGTTTTCTTCGAGATGTAGGACTATTTGCTGCAGGTATGGTGGACACTTTGGTCCTGATCTAGGTATGTTTATGAAGATATCCAATAAATGATCTGGTATTAATGTTCATATGATTCAGCTTAACGTGTGGCATGTTATATAAGTTGATAAAGGTACGGTTAGGCTACAATTTTACATTATATGCGGGTTTAAAGCACTCGACAACATGGGGCATTTCAAGAATGAGTTTGAGGCTAATTGAAACATTAAATGGGAGAATATACATCAGGTTCATGTTTTTGTTTCATGCCTAGGTGGCATATAATGGCAAATTAAGTTAATTAATTTTGCTAAGCTGATTAATTTTAGTTCTACGAACTGTCTGTCTGCAAAATAAAATGTGAATATATGAAGAGATTAATTAATTTTACTTAGCTGATTAATTTTAGTTCTACGAACTGTCTGTATGCTAAATCAAATGTGAATATATGAAGAGATTCTTTTCGGCGATTTGCGAAAGCAGAATCACCTTTATTATCCTTCGTTATTATTCATCTAATATTTTATTAAATTTCCGACCAGAACCATAATACTCAAGCCCACATGAACGCCTTAGGCTGTAGGCCCAATGACAAATTTCAACTCTGAACGTTAATTTTATCTTTAGATAAAACATTACGTATTTTTTAACAAACAACCCATGAAGTATTGACCATTCCAATACACTTATCTCCCTACAGGCAAGAAATGAACTAACAGATTCGTAATTGTGTTTCAGTGATGTTCAGCCCATTTTGGAAGCATGTGCTCGCATACTGGAACCGGCGAGACCTCCCTAACCTCAAATTTATCACCTTCGAGAACATGAAAAAGGTAGAAAAAGAAAATTTCTACGTTGAAGAAACGAATTTTGATTGGACATAAATACAGAATTAGAACAGATATTTGGTCTCACCCTCCAACGCGCTGAAGTATCAATCTCTGCACCTATTATAGGACTATACCAAATCTAGTCATTGTACACATCGAAATGATAAATTAATCAATCTATAGCTCGATCTACATAGTTATTATTTTTTAGTAGGAATACACCTAGGTACGAGAAGAACACAGACGAAGTCCGGTTTGAACCCAATAATTGAAAACCAACTTATTGAGCGGAATGTCAACTATATTTTTACTGAAAGTGTTGTTTTTGGATGTTTTTTGTTTTTGAGATGCGAACTCACTAACCATCCAGGTCACTAAACTATACAGATTATTGATATATACGCAGAGCACCTTGCAATTAAGACCTGGACTCCGTGAACGTATTATCACAATCATCAGATGGATCGATCAGGTGATGTGCGAAAGTAGTGGAGCCAGGCTGATCAGCCGAGTGAGGTCTGATACTAATTTGTTTAGTATCCAACTTATATAAAATCAACTTAATTTCAATAAACAAAACAAGGTTCGAGGCTACCCCAATCATCTGAACTGAGTTTGAGGCTGATTTCTGTTATATGCAATCTTTGACATTCAAATTTGAATTAAGTTCTTTCAAAAATTTTAAAATAAAAATTTGCCAAATCTTTCTCTATGGAAATCCGTTTTGAGGTATTCTGAAACGATTCCTGGAGTTTAACGGTGTTTAATAAATATATACCATATATGTACATATGTATTTGTTGTGACACAATGATAAGGTAGGAGGCCTGGGCACTTGCTGAAATTCGAAATTAAGACTTTTTGGGACTGTTGCTGCAACTTGAAATCAAGTCTCTTTGGAACTGCTGCGGAATAATGATGGCCTGTCCACTTGCTGAAATTTAGTCTCTTTTGGACTGCTGTGAAACAATAAGGTTGTAGCAATTTGAAATTATTCACTTTGGGACTTATGTGAAATAATGATATGGCACTTGCACACGTTTATCAGGTTAAAGTGTTCTGTAACTATTTTATTTTCACTCTTCAGCACTGACATTTTAAATAAAAGAATCTGGTACGCAAACGGTATATTCCATCAATCCCTCCTATATATACCGTGTACTTAAAATGTTTGGCAGTTTGTAAACTTAATATCTTTATGGTGATCAAAGTACATGTAGTAAAACTGATTTTTAGTAATATAGTCTTTATTACCCGATTTATTTTCCAGGACTTGCGGTCAGTTCTCCACGAGGTGGCTGACCATCTCGAAGTGACCATCCCGGCCGAACTCGAGCCGGAAATTCTCGAACACCTCAGCTTCGCGAGCATGAGCAAAAACCCCATGGTCAACTTTGAGGCGGAAAGGCGAGAAATGGGGAAGCTGGACATGCATTTCTTCAGAAAAGGGGACAGCGGCGAGTGGAAAAAGGCCCTGACACCAGAACAAATCAAGAAATTCGACTCCTGGTCCCACAGCTTCATCGATGGAACGGAGTTCCCTTATTACGCATAAAGTTCCTTATAGCGAGATTTGATTAGCACGTAGGAATAGTTCGTAATTTTTTTCTTATAGTTGATAATATTTGTTGGACTCTGTCAGGCGTGGTTAATCTATATTTGATATTGGGATTTGGTTTGGACAGAACGGTAGAAACTAAGTTACCAAATTTTGTGGTTTGTTTACTGGTCTAGAATGATTGGACTCTGGATGATCCGGAGGTATTACCACCTGAAAGAAACTGTACTGGCATGTAAAATCGACTGCCAAGTTGGGTGGGCAGTATTGTTTTCTCTCTTATTACAATATTCACTCTAAAATGTAAACCAAATGATGGGGAGAACGCGATCGAGTCTTAATACTGGAGAAAAAGACTATTATTTGGCGATTAGATTATGAGAAATCCGCGTTTCATCACATCCTCATTTGAGCATTTGCACACGCTTCCTATTACTAAATTTTACTACTTACAACCCGTCAGTGCGAGGATGGGGATGGACAGTATCGAATAAGTAGGTATTTAATTTGTAACCCCATATTTTTTGATTCCATAAACTTATGTTGGTACCTTTAATCGAAATCCGTGAAGCATTTAGGGAAAAATCTCGATAATCCCACTAAAACAACCATTTTTTCACGTATTTGATTGGTTCCTTCAAAGAAAGTCAGCAAAATCTTTGAGAAGCAATAAGAAATAAATACTTAGTACCGGTGAAATAAAAGCTTTAAACTAGAAACTGTAACAATAAATCAGGGTAATATCGTGACGATTTCTCGTAATTTAGACTAATTCGAGTCTGACAGTTGGACAGTCTATAGGTGCCTATTCTAATTACCAATCAGCCAATTGATTCAGACAGGAATATCCAATTTTTCACTGAGGTAAGCTCGATTGCAAAATAAAAAACCACGGCTAGAAATCAAAAATTTCGCAGGAGAATAACAAAATATTGTGCTTTGATATTGCACGATCATTAAAACGATCTAAGCTAAGCAATGAAGAGCCAAAAAAAAAGGAAAGAAAAACCAAGGAGTAGGTAACAATAAGCAAAAATGGAACTATTTATATGATATAATGAGATAATTCTCTCTGTTGGGTTTTAGCTATGTATTTATTTTTCATGCAACAGGATATTTTGCCTCACATCATTCGTGGGGGAAGGGGTATTTATGTAGTTGCAAATTTTTAAAAATTAATCAATATTTAAATTGATTGCTGTGAAATTATCTATCATGGTTTAGCCCCAACCAGCGTTAAACAATTCAACAGAATACGATGTTCCTTTAGCGTTTACTACTATTGCAAAAACTGATTCAATGAGTGAATGTGCAAGTATATCTTGAACTGAATGTGATTTACCGCTGTATGAATTATTATGAATTAGGTAGAAAATGCAGTCAACGCCTTCAAAAAAGTTGTGACGTTATATATTGTTTGTACATTTTATTTTATTCGTTCGAACGTCAATCGCCAATCGTCCATGGTGTACCAAGAGCATCGGATAAATCCTACAAGCAACATCATTTTTATTGATGGAAATTGAACCAAATTCATGGGTACATGATTTGTCACTATGTCGACAAGACCAACTAGATTTAGCTTTCTGCGTTCATTTGTTTAGTTTGATGTACAAATACACAAATTCGTTCTCCGAGGTCACCCACCATGATAACAACACGACCTAATTTCTACGGCTGTGAGATAAAGTGTTGATGAGGAGGTTTTCTGAATAACCCTTTGAGACTAGACAAAACTAAAATAAATGTATGAATGTTTTTATTGCCAGGACTATTAATGTATTATCATTGTCTTTAATTCATTGTTTATTATTTAATTAAATGCTACTTTTTACACAATAATTAATTCTTTCTACCTTTTATAAAGGTTATACATATATAAGTATAATATATTTATGTATAATATATAAAGCATATAAATTAAGCATCTAATATGCATACATACTACCTTCATTGCTGTTTGTTACAACTCAACTTCGATTATTTTCATGATGACGAAAACATACCTACTCAATTATGTACCCGTTAGTACAATCTTGGTACCCAATCTTATTAATTAATAATTATCATTAATAATTATAATTGGGCTATTATATAAATTAGAATATTCCTATGTACAATTTTTCATTTATTTAAAGGTTTTATTATAGATTCGTAGTTTTGAGCACTTTGAATGTTTATTACACGACTTGAGGACTTACTCAATTCATGAGATAGTTTATTTATTAAGGAGTTTTTAAAAATTGTTGATTGATGAATATACATATTTATGCATATATATTTTATACAATTTAATCGCATTAATTTCGCATTTGAAATTGAAGAGTACCTAGAGTAAATTCGAATAATCGGAATACTGTGATCATATAGGTATATTACCTATTATTTTATGGAAATATAAAGTATATTTATAAAGTTAATGACTCGTTTTAAATTTCTCTTTGTGCGCGCGCGCATGTGTACTTGAAAAACGTCTGCCAAGTTGGGCTGGTAGTAGGTATGCCTTCCTCACTTACATGATTATTGCAAAATATATATATGAGAATTTTGTGTGTGTATAATATTACTTTCATGCTAACATGTGAAATTCGTATTTGCGCTTGCGCACACCCAACGGCATTCACCATTTAATAACCAAACAGCTTCAAACTTCCATGAGATAAAGTTTTATTTTTTTCTCAGGTCATTTTCTGTTGTTGTGGGCTAACGTAACGAGTATTTTTTTAAAATAATTGATTTATCACTAATATAATACTCTGTTTTCCACTATTGGTGGAGATGATGATGCGGGGACCGAAGTGTATAGAGCAAAAAGTGTGACGCAATCTCAACTGTAGTGAAAGATGCGTCAACAACCTTGTTTCTACAGTTCATCGCACACTAGCGCTCCCAGCGGCGGGCCGTGTTACTTCGGAGCCCCGTTAAGAGTAAACTGGTACATCCCATCAAATCGTACATTCCATCGAAATCGGTCTATTAGTCTCGAAAACTTATGGAATCTATCGTTGGTAAGAAACAATGTGGAATTTTCAAGGTTATTTTTATTTGCACAATAGAAAGATCGGAGCGAACGCTCTCCAAAAAGGTGCCATATTATGGGTAGCTGACCAGTAAAACGGCTCTTGAAATTCATTTGCACGATGAAGTCACAGCCTCACTGGGGGAAAACCTCAGCTCCTTTGAGTTATTACGTTACGCTTGATCTTCCTACGCGTATTGGCCAAATTGGTTTTTTTGAGCAGAAAATTGTTACTATGCGGTTTTCAACTGCGCTGAATCCGAAGCTGAGGTCGAAAATGTGAAATTACAGATGAAAGTTCCCCATTCCAGGTTTGCGTATATGGAGTGGTTACTGCAACCAACTGCATCAAAATTCATGAGGAACTATCTGGATCCTTGTACCCAAGTACCCCCAAACTTGAAGGAAATCGGTACAATGATAATTGTGAAAAATCGATATATCGGGAAATTCACATTTGCGGATGCGCACATGCTACTAAAAGATGAACTAAAAATCTCTGTACAAATTATGCTGAAAAATGTACTTTTACATTAATATTTGCTGAAAAATTTATAAAAACTGTAAAAAAGCTAAGAATTCAAAGCATTTTTTGAATTACTGAATATTATTTATTACGAGTTTTTATGCCATAAAATTGGTAGTTATAAATTTCTTTGCACCCAAAATGCTCAAATTTTAAAACAATGTGTCGTAATATTATAATCGATCATTTACGAAAATTCACTCATAAGATATGCTGCATGACTGGAACTTGATGTAATTTAAATTTTAGGCTAGAGGGGACGGATTGGAATAGCTTTCTTTTCCTAGATGAGTACCAGTGCACATTATAATTTACACAACAGAATTCTTAAGATCGTTGTAACAATTTGAACAATTTAAGACACCTGATCATATTTTTTTTAGTGCTTTATTCTAATAAGTATAGTTTTTATTGGATATTATGATCGTTTCGTCGTTCGTCATATCGGTAATGACTACGTTCAAGATTCTCCTTTTCTTCCTATTAGTCTTATCCCTCGATTCACCCTCGTGTTTATTTGCCGAATTTCCGTCCAAATTATCAGACAGCTGTGGGTAGTCGTCAACAAAAGTGTTCATCTCTGGATCTCCCGTGTGACTGCCTTTGGCGATGGACCATTTGTAGTCAGCCTCTATTTTCCTGCCGTATTAGTAAACGATGAAAAATACTGCATAAATATACTCTTTCAAGTCTAAGTATTCGTAACGTAAGTACAAGTAGGTGCTTCGCTAAGAGCAATTTATGGTAATTACATGGTCCCTAGTGCTATGCAAGATGATTTCGTACCTCAACAATCCCCAGCAGTCCAAAAAAGGCTTCAATTCAAATTTCAGCAATTAGGTTTCAACTTCTATCTAATTAATTTTTCAATCAAGCGTCACCTCAATATAACGATCTCAATATATCCTTTGTTACGTTAAAACTATTCCCGGCCAACATTGCTGCAGTTAAGGCGTTTTGAACCCTTTGTTACTTTTTTTTTAAAACTATTCCCGACCAACATTTTGCTGATTTTCAGTACAACCAAGGCGTTACTTTGGAAATATCCTATAGTTTTTTTGAAAGACCTATGTTTGACGAGAAAAAAAAGTTAAAAACTAAAAAAAAACTGATTGAATAATCTTGTGAAAAGAAGGCACTACATGGTTATGACGAAAGGTAATCAGTAGAGTAGACATCTTCCTATGATATTGTTTATCCCATAACACGCCTCGATTTGGTACAGATCTAGTACGAGAGTCGTTACTGATCACATAACCAAAAAGAGGGTATGATGTATCCCTAACCGCCTCGATGGTACTTAGTGAGTCGTTACTGATCACATAGCCAGAGGGTATGTGGGCTCCTGAACATGAACACCAAAGGGGCGAGTCTCATGTCTTATCCATAGGGGGTAGTGTGAAAATGTCATGCAGGGTATGTCAGGGAAGTAGCGCAAGCGCTCTGAATAGCGAAGTGCTAGCAGATTATGCCGAATCCTGAATGGCTCAAGCACCCAAAGGGAGGCTGAGGGGTAGTGCGGAAGGCCTCAGTGGCCAGACGAAGACCCTTGTTTAATATAGGTTCCAGTTTATGGAGCGAGCCATAAACTGCTGCCGCAATTAATGCGTGACCGCATCACTGCATGAAAATTATTAGGAGGTCATCGTACTCGGCACCCCAACTAGATTAGAGAGGGCCTTGAGCAACTGTACATCCTGCATAGTAGCCAGGCAAAACTATTCAATATGCAGAGTCCACCGCAGCTTACGATCAACTATGAGTCCAAGGAAACAAGTGTGAGTGGAGTAAGGTATTATAACTCCATCTATTGAGAGTGGATACTCATCACACGCTTTGCGCTTTCTGCAAGAATGGATGGAGGTAGTTTTTGCAGGTGAAAAACTAAAACCTCGCATCGTTGCTGTTTGATAGATGGTATGAATAGCACGGTGTCACACACATTCTTCAGATCATCCCCTTCCGAGGAGGATATTCAAATCAACCACATGTAGCAAGGGACAAATATAGCAAGGACATTTATAGCATCCATGAAAATACAACTAAGTAGGTATTCTGAGGTATTCAGTATACTGAGGCCTGAGGGATGCCATTCTCCTGGTGTTGTAGATCGGAGAAGACATTCCCTAGGCGCACCCTAAATTTTCGTTCAGAGAGGAAACTGCAGAGGAAGTCCGCCATACCTACTCCCCACCGCTGCAGCCATTTAAGATGTTGTGACGCCCTGTGATGTCATAGGCTTTGGCTAGGTCAAAACACACACCAATGTAATGGTGTCCAGAAAGAAAGTTGGAAAGGTGTTCCCGACCCAGAAAGGTGTCCTGGGTATAACTCTCAAAAGGTGAGAAGCGCTTGTGGAAACCAGCCTGATATTTGCAGATAAAAAATATATGCTCTCAAGAAATCTAACCAGGAGGTAGTTGACCATGGCTTCCAGGATCATGCTTATGCAGCAAGTATGGGAGATGGGTCTGTAATTGCCAGCTTCGCATGAGTCATTGCCCTCTTTAAGCAGAGGGATAATGACAGCCTTCTTTCAGGTTGAAGGATAGTTACCTGAGACGTAGATGGAATTGTTTAGCCTCAAGAATTCAGGACCAGTGAAGTAGGTCGGTTATTATGTCTAATTAATTTTCATTTAGTAGATGTTTTCGTGCCTACGTCTTTGTGATGTACTTAGAATATGATAAACGATTACTCGTACATAGATGAAAAATTTTTGTTGGGGTTGTTGCAGGTTCCCCGATTGACTACGTTACTAGGTAAGTCTCGTAATCATCACTAATCTTATTTTTCACGGAGTTTGAAATTCCCTCTTTCATGATCTGTTGCTCACTTGCTGCATCATGACTGTGACCCCATCTTGTTCCACTTAAGATTTATAATTCCAGAAGAAGATATATGTAGATTTTCGCAGTACAGTTCTTAACCAAACAAAGCTGCTGAACTCTTACCTCATTAGTGGAATGTAAACATGGGGAATTGATATCTAGGATCTGTATTGATGATCTATATATCAATAAGTGATCTAGGATTGATATGTTTTCTATTGAACACCTTGCTTGGTCGTCGCTTAGGTCCAAGTTGACGTAATCATCCAACATAGTAGCGGATTCACCGTCATCATCATCATCGGTTGCCGATGTCGTTGGTTCGCATTCCTCGTCGATTTTCTTGAGTAAACGCCTTTTCATCCGGCTCACTTCATCTTCTGTCACATTTTCCGCTAGTTGCTGTCCGGGAGTTTCCGCTAGATTCTCACTTGGGCCTAAACACGAATGAACAACTAACATCGTTTGGAATAATATATTTATGTGCATTTAGTTAGCAGAAGTAGTAAAATAAATGTGCTAGGTAGTTGGGAGTTTACTACGAGAGTGGGTGAGGATGTTTAATGCAGAGCAGATGAATTAATCCGGAAATTGGATTAATTGGTAGTTTATTCTATTTATGTAATGTAGTGTAGAGAATCGGATGAATAAGAACGCAGTTTGAGTGCTGTAGATTGTATGATTGATCGGGGCTCCGTCGACCTTTTTATACGTACTATAGGCTTGAAGAGGCTAATTTCGTCTCCACGTCGAGGTAGGGCAGGAGGAGTCACTAAAAATCTAATACGAACTGAATATGGAGAGATGGGAGATTCCCCCAGAATAACAGGATACCCTCATCAAAAAGTAGCTATTGCATTAGCTAAATTTGAAATGGAGTATCAGAATCGCCAAAAAAAAGTTTAAATGAGTACTAGATTGGACCGAATATTTCAATAAAACTCTCTTGAAGGAGAGATTAGATTCCAATACTGTGGGCACAGAGATATTTATTTACGGTATATTTATATAGATGTTTTCTACTTCAACGATAAGCAAAATATCAGGGGATATTGGGTATCAATAATTAACATTTACGTTTCAAAACTAATAACTCAAACGTAGAGGATAATTTAAAGACTTGATAAAATCACGGTTATCACTTCGATACCTACATGCTTATCTGCTAGATGGAATAAAATTATAACATACTGATTTAGTGTTGACATTAATAATCCATATAAACTAATTAATTGTACTACTTCGCGGGGTTATCGAAGAAATGAAAATAGTAGTAGGTACGAGGGACGATGTTAAATTATTGCAGCATTATTAAGAGAAGACGATAAAACAAACAAAAATTGGATCGTCTAAGTTTGGTAGCTCACATGTTGGGAGAGAGAAATTGTCTTCTATTGGAATCGAAGTTGTGTCGTCTTCATCCTCATTAGTGGATGCAGTGAAATAGCCATTCGTTGATGACAGCACCCAGCATGATAAAACAACTATCACGAAATATGCCATAAATGAGTAATAGAAATTCGCTATGTATTTTTCTATGCAGACAACCGCCTTGTATAAATTGGGTTGTCTGTTCCTACGTTTCTGATTATAATATTATCAGAGACTACTGGAAAACTATAGAAACCGACAAGAAATAATCTTTCTCGACTATTGAAGGCTAAACAAATAGAAACAGTCATGGCTATACGTGCGCATTTTGGTTTTTTACCTTACATCAATTCATGTTCAATTGTTTTGAAATTTTTGCACTATGTGAGCACAACAGATTTACTCAATTTTTATTGAATTCCCTATGACAGAGATACTTTATCTAAATAATAATCCAAATAAGAAAAACATTTTAGTGTTTTAGAAAATTGTTTTGCGTGTTTAACAGATTTTCATAGCACAATTTAGTGAAATTCAAGCTTATTCTTTCATTTTGGTTTATAATTTTCAACAATAACAAACTTTTGTTAAAAACATTTCTGAATGTTCTAATTCACAGTTCGTCAACTTTTTTCAGTAATATTCTATTAATAAACACACTACTAATTTACTAATGGTACTAATTTAACGGTTAATGGCCGTTTCACTAGTTTTCGTTATTTTTTAGCTTATCATTTGAAATTTAACCAATTTATTGTACTTTGAGTGCTGGCCAACTAACATATCGTTTCTATTGGATTGTATGAGTTTTTGGCGAAAGAATAGATTGTTTTATCTCAATTCAAAGGGGGGTTGTGGTCTGAAATTGCACATAAACGGTTAAAATATACATAGGTATATATATATATAATTATGAAAAATTTTTAAACTCCAGAAATCTTTTCAGATTGCCCCAAAACGGATTTCCTTGAAGAAATTTTTGTGAAATTGAATTTT
>CM061047.1:18036169-18138706 GCA_030762985.1 Adelphocoris suturalis
GCACCTTCATGAGTGTGTGCAGGTAACAAGTCTATATCATACACATTGAGATACAGCCTAAATTAATATAAAGTTTTGTAGCATAGATCATTTATATAATTCTATATTAACTCTCCAATGTAGATGTTTTATTTAAATCATTATTTTAGAATCAGTATACATTAGGTTGTAGGGACCACCTGTAATAGAAAGGTATATGGAATAATGGAAATGTATGGATTGTTTGGTATTAGGATAAGGAACTTAAGTATTAATAGGGTATTGCTGCTTACCAGGTATGTTTGGGGTATTTACTAAACAGAGATGTGTTGGATCCTCTTTGTTAACTTCCATTCAATATGTGTATGTTTTTATGATATCCTGCAAGGTGGAGGATACATTAAGTTAGTTAATGTTCGAGCAGGGGCAGTTTCAATTATAGATTGGTTAATTAGTCAACTAGTTATTTGTGCTGTTGGGCTTATTTCCTCAGTGATTCGTGTATATAGTGTTATATAATAGGTCGAAATTTGGTTCCATGTGAGGTTAGCTTGGCATGTGTTCTACCCCTTTCCCATTGATATAAAAATGTATAAGGTGTTGCACTGTATTACCATTTGCGATCACCCCTACAGTACACATTTAAACAGTATTAAAGCGCTTTTTTAATTAATCCTACGATGCATAACATTAAAAAAAACTCTTTAAAAATGATTAAGCAAATAATATAAGTTAAAAATTCAGATAGTATTTTTTATAGAAAATATATAAATGGTCTTTGCTATGTAACTATATATAATAATTTAGCTGCATTACAACGTCTATGAGGTAGACTTGTTACAATTATACACTTGACTTCCGTCAAAAACGAAGGGCGCGGGTTGAATCATCGGAATTTAACATTCAAATGACAGTATTTCCAAGCCTTTTGCTTGTTAGGTTTTTCAGCACAATAAAAAAAAGTTATATTCAAGCAAAAACATGATCATATGAGCGAATTTTTTGTAAAAACTATATATATCAATACATTCATATGTTCAACTATATATATTCATGTTGAAGTGTGCTAGAGTGCTTGAGTTTTAGTAAAATCATATAGGAAATTGAAATTTAAGAAAATTTACACTAACCAAATAATATGATTTTTAATGCCTGATAAATAGTGGGAATTATTAATAATAATTAGGTTCCATATTTTTTCTGAAGCATAGGTCCCCAATATTTAATAACGTTTGAGATAATTGCAAACTTTTATTATACAGATTCTACTTGGGATTATTTTATATTATTATAAAACATGGAGGAATCCTTGTTTCCAAATTAAACCTCACCAAATTAGGTTTGGAAAAAGTTTAATTCGGTTTGAAAAAAGTTTAATTTGGTCTGGAAAAGGTTGTATTCGGTCTGGAAATGCTACAAATGGTTTTATGATAGAAATGAAGAAAAATTAATAATATTTTCTTTAAAATCAAGGTCGAGGGGTAGAGGTGGGGGGCGGGTGCCCCTACCCTCTGGATCCGCCACTGTCTAGAAGCAATAACTTTGTTGCAGTCACTAAAATTGAAATCCTAAAATGCTAGATAGCATTACTGCAGAACGACTGGGGTGGCATTTGTCTGAATCAAATTTCCTCGCGAAACATTCCAGCTTAAATGGATCTGCAAACAGAATGTATCGAGTCAGATCCGACTGTGAGGTATTTGACAGAGCACAATCCCCGGGACATGCCTCCGTCAACCGTAAGGTTTCATCCAGATAAATGCGTTCTCCCCAAATTCTACCTCGACCACGTTGACAGAATAAAGAACTTTGACGTCCGAAAGGAGGATACATGGATCATCACATTTCCCAAATGCGGTAAGCACAACGTAACCATAGTTTTTTGAGAAACCAGTAACGCTGTTTATTCAGTTAATGGTCAAGACTGTATCTCTGTTTTCATTTGTATATCTTAACCTAAATTGAAATATAGGGTGTTCCATCGAATTTTATTGAACAATAAAATTATTTTCAAACAATCAAATTTTATTGAAAATATTTTCATTTTTTACATATTTACATTTATACTTGTACACACCCTCAAATGCTAACAACATCTGCCATATTGCCTCTTCCACTGGGTCAGCATGTGCTAACTCGCTCAAAGAAATTACCAATACATTTTAACCAATGAATGTATAGAAAAATTCTAATTATTCCTAGTCACCTCGTATAAGGTGATACGTCCCGGAAATGTTTCTCCAATAATGGTGAATGTATCATGCGAAGCGTGATGTCGCATCGTCCGCTTTCTGTTAAAACTATACGTTTTAAACATCAATATTTAGAACTAGCTGCGTGCCCGTGCTCCTCTACCGGAAATTTATGTTAATTACATTGCACGTACATGTAAGGTGACCTCATATCTTGGCATTTTTACCCATTAGTTCCCAAAAAGGATTAAATCCAAATGTCAGCAATTGTTTCAATTTGTACCTAATTACTCTTTCAACCAAGCGTCTCCTCAATATAACCAACTCAATAAATACTTAGTTGCGTTAAAACTATTCCTTGTCAACATTCAGCATTTAATCAGGCGTTTTGAATATCTATTTTTTACGATCTATCATTAAGAATAAAAACTGCTCGGTATAACCCACCGTTTTGGTATCGTTGAATTCGTTATCGAATGTTCTCTACTCGTGAACCCATCCCGTCCACATTTGACGTAAATAGTTCAGCTCCTGCCCGGTTTTTCCTGAATTACAAAGTTGTTTACCCGGATGACGTCGTTATGGGTTTGACGATAAAGAGTAGGTTTGGGAAGATGCCCATGTTCGTCCCGGGCGCTTAAAAGACAATAATCGTAGTTTCATTTTTGTATATAGATATATTTTGTATTCATCGCGTGATAATTTAATCAGATAAATTTATCCGGGACGACACTTATCATACGAGACGACAGGAATCCCGTGCTCTAAGCGCTTGTGCATAAAAATTAAATTTATTATTCATGACAGGTACCACATGGATGACAGAGATGGTCTGGTTGATGAAGAACAATTACGACTTCCAAGCGGCAAAAGAAGCCGAAACTTACTGTCGAATACCGTTTCTGGAGTGAGTTGTTTTTCCAAAAACATTCAATGTAATGGGAATGGCAAGGGTTATAACAGCTTGTCGGGATGTGCCCCCCCCCCCCCCAATTTTATCTAATTTAACTATTCTTTTTTTCCCCTTCTTTAAATTTACTTCTTTTACTGTCTTTGCAGATGGTCAAAAAACATCCCTGAACCGAATCGTCTCTAGCATTATCCCATGTATCTACTTAAGATCTTTTTCAAAACTCATCCCGAATCGAACCCTGAAATATAATATTGTTCGACTTTTCCAACATTCCACTACATTAGTGCACAATCTTATTGTCAATTGAAAATAATTTCTGATAAACGAACTTCATGGGCATTCATCTCATTTCATTGTAGGTTATAGTATACATCCTGTATATTATGTATTTTGGTTGAGTAAAATATGCAATTACATATAATACCAATGTGCGCTTCCTTCTTGAGGTGCAAGAGTGAAATGCTAAGAAAAATAAATCATATTTTTAAGTAACTCATGTATTACATGGATGACCCAATTTATGTGTTGTAGGTATATGAGTTTGGTAAGAATGGCAAATAGATCATGTTTTATTGGATGAATTCCTCCATTATAACCTCGGTTAAGAATAGTAGATTTGGTTGCTCATATCAGGATCGGTTATTACTCCTTCCACCCCTCCCTTCCCATTTGCAAATCCAAAATTCCCAACTTTTTTGTACAACTAGACAAAACGTGGGATCAAAACAAGAGACCATTACGAAAATCAGTTAAAAAAAGTAGCTTGGGCAGAGCTTATGAGGTTCGGATATTACCCCCTCCACCCTCCTCCCCGATTGCAAATTTTCCAAGGTTCGTTGCAAAGCTAAACTAAAATTTGTATCGAATAAAAAAAAAAAATAATAATCAGAAAAATGGGTTGAGAATTGTAACTTGGTTAATGCATTAAAGGTTCGACTACTATCCCCTCCACGACAAAAAATCCAAAATTTCCAAGTTTTGGTGCACAATTAGACTAAAATTAGAATAGAATTTCTAATATCGGTTGAGAATTGTAGCCTGGACAGCGTCGAAAAAATTTGTCTAACACTCAGACATACATGAATTTGATCTTAACGGTTAAATGGTGATCTGACAGCTTCAGTGGGATGTCCCCTATCTAGGTACCAGAGTGAAATGCAATGAAATCATAAAACCTTATAAACAGTCAGATTTCCCTCTCGAACCTCATTCTGTTAGATCGTTAGTGAGTAAGCTCCATAGAGGTATATACCTCTATGTATGTATAGGAAAACACATCAAACACACCACCGACATACACCAATGGCAAATACAACCCCAGCGCCAGAACCCAAATTTTTACTGCATTGATATCCATTGTTCAGAATACCTACTACAATCTCATATTTTCACAGGTACCGCTATCTTCAAGATCCTTCAAAACCGCTGAACCCAATAGGTGAAGCAAGCTCGATCGAAGGGCTGAATAGTCTGCCTTCGCCGCGTGTAATCAAAAGCCACCTGCCCGTCAGTCTTTTGCCCTCGAAATTGTGGACTGTGAAGCCCAAAGTAAGTAACAAATCAGGCGCAGTGATTCTGAATTAAATGTACCTGCCTATTTATCAAAAGCTCTATTACAAAATCTATAAGCTTGAGCTTATTCTATGCGAGGATTCAAAAGTGCAATTGCCACTTAATTCGTTAATATTTACCATAATAATTTATTGATAAGAAGCGAGTTTACAAGACAACTCAGCTGATCTGGGGGCTCTAGACTTCATGATTCGTTTTTAGACGTCCCAAGGGTTCTCCATTTTAAATTTCAGCATAATTCTGGAACATTTATACCCAATTGCACCCCATGTTTGAACCAAATCTGAAGGTAGATCATGAGAAATTAATATTGTGATACATTCTCGTTTGCCCATCGCACAGACTACCATTATTCCTTTGTAGGAAAATTCACATTAAGACATCACATAGGAGTTGAAAAATCCCTGAAAATGTCATCAAAATTTCAATCGGTTCATTACTCTCAGAGATTAGTCTCGCACATGCGCAATGATTATTACTCAACTTATGGCGATTCAATACATATTGCATCGTCCTGGATATTCACACAACAACCCACCGAGTTTGAATGAAATCGGACTAATAGATCATAGGAAATCAACTTGATAAGATATACAAGTTGGCGCAGGCGCACAGACTACCATTATTCCAATTTGAATAAAATTTATAGGACAGCATTTAAGGGCTAACCCGCACAAACCTTGAAATTTTCCAAAAATTTCAATCAGTCTATTAGTTTCAGAGTTTAGTCAGTGTCAATATTTTGTAGTTTCGCTAATGCACAATAGTTAATACAAAACCAATCGCGATAATCAGATGAGTAGAAAATGATAGATCACCGTTTTAAGAAATTCACGTTTCCGCTTGAAAAAGACTAACCTGCATCCCTGAAAATATCATCAAAATCAAACTAAAACTTGGTATAGTTTTGGGCGTGGCAAGGAGTTACCACAGACGGGCATCAGACAGACGCGGAATCAAAATATATCCGCGGGCTCTGATTGTTGAGACAGAAATGAAAGCATGATAAAATGTGATATTTTTTTATAAATAGTGTAGTTTTCTGGCTGTTGGCATGTATAGATGCGATGGGCATCTTACTGTTGAGTCCACCCCGAGTCCGTAGGAAAAACTCCGTTGGAATTCCACGTGTGTAGACGTAAAAAAAAAGAAGTTAAACGGGGTCTCATCAGCAAGGGACGAAAGCGATCTTACCTTCAAGGCCGCTCGGTCTTGCGGGTCATTGCCTAACCTCAACATACTGACACCACCCACCTCCTAGCCCATGGTTTGGGTGGGGGCAGAAAATTTAAAAATTGCTTATACACCCTTTCGGACAAACCCAAGAGATCCCCTCACTCCTTGACGGAATCGGTTCAGCCATTTGGCGAGGCATACGGGTTAAAGAATAAAATCGAATATTTTTTAAAACATTGTACGTAAGCATTATAAGCTTCCAAAGCCACTCTCATCAAATGTTTTTCATCATTATTATTTGCTAGATCATCTACGTCTATCGTAATCCAAAGGACGTCGTCACGTCGTACTTTCATCACCATCAGATCTTCTCGAATTACGACGGAACCAAAGATTCTTTCGTGAAAGCCTTCCTCGAAGAAAAAGGTGAGCTTGTTACCTGAGTTGCTACCATAATTCCTTATCACTAGATCATCAGATAAGATCAGAACTGATTGATAGACTGATATAGGTACTAATTAATCTGAAACTGTCGAAAGAATTGAAGTGGTCAGCGATAGGTGTCATATTTTCAGCGTTTTCCGTTAGCAAAGAACACATCATTGGAAAGTGTGAATCGAGTCTTAAATACTCGTAGTATTGAATTCTCAGAATCAAATCTACGTTCATTTAAAAGTACCTACCTGGTAAAGGGAAAATTTTCAGACCAATGGGTAATCTTCATCATACCAACAGTCTCTATTGACTGCACATACATGCTGGTAGCACAGGTTTTTTAATTACTATTTACATACCTTTCGGACTCAAACAATACTCGTTTCGATGGCCTGATTATGTCCTTACATTGAAAGGTCCTCAAAATCCTAGTGACCA
Organism: Adelphocoris suturalis; assembly: GCA_030762985.1. Taxonomy (NCBI): domain Eukaryota; kingdom Metazoa; phylum Arthropoda; class Insecta; order Hemiptera; family Miridae; genus Adelphocoris; species Adelphocoris suturalis. Next base: position 18,042,875 of record CM061047.1, read on the forward strand.
CGGACTTCTCCGAAAGGTATGTGAATGATAATTTTACTATTACTGCTAGCGGAAATAAACCTTTGGATTTAATCATCTTTTTTTCCAGTGACTTATGGATCGTTTTGGTCGAACGTTCTGCGTTTTTGGGAAAAGCGAAATGAACCAAACGTCCTCTTCACTACATTCGAAGATATGAAAGAGGTAATATTGTCTCACCTATATACCTATATCATTATCTTCGTATTCAAGTATGTTACATTCTTTTAAAATCTAACCGTTTTGAGGAAAATAAATAGTTCACAACCAAATTTAGAACAAAAACTAGTTCTTACCAAAATTCTGCGATCCAATAAAGATTTGGACTTTTACCTTTTTGTAGTTTTTTAACGGTGGAGCTATGAATTTCATTGCAACAGAATTAAAGTTAATCATTGCTCTAGTTAAAAAAGCAGCATTTAAAGTATGCAAGGTTTCATTATTGACCTTTACTTACCATATTTTATTTTTTAAGGATCTGAAGAAAGTTGCCCACGATGTAGCAGATTTCCTGGAAACACCTATACCATCCGACGTTGAAACAGAATTATTGGCCCACTTAAGCTTCTCAAGCATGTCTAAAAATCCGGCTGTAAACATTGGAGCTATCTACGACTCTTCCAACTCTGAGAACAAAAATCTTCAGTTCATCCGTCAAGGGAGGTCCGGCACATGGAACAGCAACTTGTCGCCTCGTCAGGTGCAACAATTTGACGATTGGAGCCACGGAGCCATCGAGGGCACTAAGTTTCCTCACTACTGGTAGTGCCGGCAGCCGAGAAGTATACAATGAAGGAGAAAACTCGTTCCCATCAACACCTTACTTTTAAATCAAATTATTAACGACAATTTTGAATAAAAGTACCAATTGTTGACACTTATCCACATGTTGAAACTTCAATTTCAAATCCTAGAAATAAAAAATGAGACAGTGTAGATTTTCAAAATCGACGTCATTAGAATAAAAGAAAGTAATTGTTAAGGTCGACCGATTCCACTAATTATGAAGAACGTAACAAATCGTCTGCGTGATTTGATCGAGATGAAACCTGTCACTCCAGTGAATTGTCACAGCTTTGCAGCTAAGTGGCGTGAGCCTACAAATTTGGATGTTTCGGGTCAAGTATACGAGTACAAATTACGATTTAAATTTTGATGATCTCCTAATATGAGAAAGAAGGCGTAACCATGAAAACCCTAACATTTCCAAAGGAAAATATGGTTTTGTTCGGTGTCAACATTAGATTCCGTAAAACGTGACAGTGTCCCAATGTGACTCCTGTGTCAATATTAGGAGCAACTTTTAATCTAATTGTGAAGTTAATATTTGGATTAAAATCATCAAGGCGAATATAGAGAGATAATATTTCTAAGCAAATATAATATATAGAGTGAGAATATGTCTAAGGAATCCAACATAACCTGTACTTTATGTATTGTATTACTCCATTTTCTAATGGCCTAATCCATTTTAGGATATTCTTTGAGAATACATTCCTACATGTTCACAAGCATTTTTGTTCATTTACCACAATGACAACTTCAGGTAAAAGAAGCATTAATATTTAACATAAGTCTCAACATTAGGAACTGAAAATGAGGAACTCGCAAGAATTTGAAGAGTGTGGGGTTGGATGACGGAGCCTCTCTTCCGCTTCTAGAAAATTAGAAAAATCTTAAGAAACAAGAAAAAATTAAATACGGAAAAATGTATACACTATGAATGTCAAACATCTAAATGTAATACCTATATGACGATGAATAAAATTGATAATATTTGGAAAAAAAAGCAAATCTATTCAAGTTCAAGGTCTGATGAGGCCTTAAACAGGCGAAAGTACTCAGCCAATTAACACATAATAGCAATGAGAAGCCTATAATCTCATCCTCAAAACGAACCTACCTACATTAGGAAGATGGTAACCAACTACATAACTAATTATTATACATTTTTGTAATTCAATAATTGTCAAGATTTTCTTAACAGGTGGGCAAAGTTTATTTGATAAATTCATTAGGTAAACCACTTGCTTCTGGGCAGTCATTATTGACTAATGAAAGACCGTCTAACTAAATACATTTATGCATAGGAGCACATATATTGGTTTACAGTTATGACAAATCCAGTTTCTCATCGAAACTTATGTGTCTAATTAGTGATTCAGACTTGAAACAGAAATAAAAATTAGAAATGGGTTTATTTGTTAAAAGACTGAATAAACGTAGCACAAGAGTATGCGTGATCAAAATTACAAATCAAATCATGTGCATCTATTGTGGTACCGTCTTTTAACTTTCCTATAGCGAATTCGCCATATTAACCTGCAGCCTATACATCGTACACCCATGCACCGATCACAAAGGGTACAACTTAGTCATTAGTTCAAGGCACTCACACAGTTGCGGCCCGATCCCCACAATAGGTATCAGCTGCGGCCCCCTGGCTTACAACCGCTAGGCGTGTGTTGCGAAGACAATCCAACGGACCCTAAAATGAAATTCAGCCTATCAGCTTACCCAGGAAACACCACAGGAGATTGGCCAGTATCAAAAATTTGGATGTTTTCTCACATATATAGAAATGTGATCGTCATATAGCTAAACTAGCATCATTCATGAGAATGTGATCGTCGACAGTAATAATACGAAATGTAATAATAAAAACAGTTCCGACATAACATTATGAATTAATGGGAAATTAAGACATATCATTAATTCATAGTAAAATATTAGCTGAAAACGTCATTTGAAATGTAGGTATAAAGCGTAATGCAAACTTGCTTTATAATAATATTGTCATTGTCAGTGTGTAGAAGATAGTGAATAATGAATAATAAATATACAGAAATTATATAATATCAAAGGAAACTAACATTCTATACATTCAACAAAGCCTCAGAATCAACCTGTTCTTGAATAGCATAAGAAGAGAAGATTCAGTCGCACAGATTAAAGGAAAACGTCATTAATTTGGGTGGTTGAAATCAAAGTTCAAAGTGTAGTAAAGTGTAGAACTAAAGTAATATTTTAACCACCCAAATTAATAATGGGATTCTACAGAATAAGACAAAAAAAGACAATACAATTAAATTGGAAAACATCATTTTAAAAATTATTACAGAATATGGTTGACTTGGAAAAACCACATTTTTGAAGGTTGCAATGCTATAAAAGCAGGAACATAACAAATAAAGAACAACGTGAATGTAAAATAAAATTAATAGTCCTGTCTAGAGGTCTGCAGACTCACCACACCTGCTCTGAGTCGTTTTTAACACTCCATTGATGATCGAACACCACGGAATCATGTTACGCAAAGCGTTTACGTAGGTGGTACTCGTGAGTCTAATCTCTTTCTTAATCAACCAATGGTACCGAAATTTGAAATGGAGCTCCTTTGGGATATTAAGAATACAATTACAATGTATCAGCTCTGCGGCTCTCTGAGGCCAATTTCTTTTCTAATCGACCTACGATGATGAAATTTGAAATGGCACAACTTTGGAATAGGTACCCTGAAAACACTGCGAGGTATGTAGGGCCACTTATCAGCTGAGGGACTTCGGAGGGTGATATCTTTTCTAATCGATCTACTGAATTACATTGGTCAATTGTGATTGAGGACATTATTTTCAGAAACAAACATTGTTTCAAATCAATCCACAGTCCATGCATCAACCCATATACAAAGTGGGAAAATGACACTGTCATAAAGGGCTTTGTTAAGTACCTAGCATTAATAAAAATCGTAAAATTGAGGTTCGTGACGCTGTGAAGCAAGGCACAACTTGTCGAGTTTAGATATTGTACTAGAGAATGGGTTTAATAATGATAGACCTTTGATCTGCGTAGAATAGCTATATAATACAGAAATAATAAACCGATGTGTACCAATTTGCAGCGTTTTTGCTCATAATTGTATCAGATACCATTAAGTTAATATTGATAATATTATTTCGAAAGTGTCATCAGTGAATCTAGATGAGAGAACCTACTTGAGATTAGGCAAATTCAACGTTTACCCCCTTGAAGATGTAACGATATTACATAAATAACTAGATAACAAAACCAAGGACATTCGTACAATTAACTAACCTGGCAATAACAGTTGAGAGAACCAGTAGCCCTATCAGTAGAGGTCCGTACCCTGTGAACTAGGTACTACAGTTTAATCGAACAGGTAGGCCGAATGACAATTTCAAACTGTCAGGAATCATTTTATATATTAAGAATACACTAAGTGTTCACTATATTTAAACATAAAGAATCGATAAATTCAAGGGTTTCAAATCATATTCTTTACATTACGATCTACAATTAATGTAGGTATTTTAAGATCAAAATCAGTTTTTCTTTTAATTTATTACTTTTAGTTTATTTGTTCCTTTTAAGTTCAATGTCATGACAAATACTTAGTTATTAGTTATTATTCGCACGAATAACGACTGAAAATGAATTAATTATTAGTCAGTAGTAGACCTAACTAAATTGTGTAGCTAAATTAGTTATTGGTTACTAGTAGTAACTAAATTGTGCAACTAAAAGAGTTGTTAGTTACTCGTAGTAGCTAATCGAATAACTGAATTAGTCACTCTGAAAGTACTAAATAATATATAATTAGTAGTAGTTAATATTTGCAATGTAGTAACTTATTTAGTTATTGTAGTTATCCTTCATTACTCATAACTGCTTTTGCCCAATTCTGCGACAGGTAAAAATGCCTCGTTGCGATCGTTTAATTTCGACCACCAGGGTCACCCCACCCCCTCCCCCATCACACCCCCTCCTTAGTTCTAGTAGTAATTCGTAGTTAGTAGTAGTTCTATAGCGATGTTCGGCAGGAAATCCCACACGGACGCATGCGATGATCGAACGTGGGAAAAACACGAAACGAAACGGGAATCAGTCGTTCGGAAGACGTTCGCAAGGTCGTTTTGTTTCCAGATTTTTTCGGTCAGTACATCAGCTTTACCCAAAATTGTTTAGTCCACGGCTCACTATCAATTTGCCATGTCACTACTTTATGACAAGGGGTATTATTCATTTTACAAAATAACCAATCATTAAAAAATAGGAAACTATCTCTACTCATATAGGTAGCTATTGAAATCGGTTGAAAACTGTAGTTATTCTGATTCTTACAAGAATGTTGCTACATTTGTGCTCGTAAAGAGCACTTCTAATCTGACACCATTGAAACTCATAGAGGCCTAGCAGCGCGATCCCTATAACCAACTCATTTATAATAAGAAGTTACGTTTGTTAACACTGTTCTCAAAGATCATATTGTCATTTCTCAAAGGTCATATGTTCTGAAAGGTCACATTGTTCTTTTTATTCATGTAGTTTTTTTTGTGCATTTAAATAGTTTTTTTCCTTTTTTGGTAAATATTAGGTAATCTTAGCAAGACTTCATTTCTATTCAAAGTGTAAGCAGGTCCAGCTCTTGTCTCGTCAACACGGGTCTTAACCTTTGACGAGCAATATTGTTAAGAATAGTAATATTTCTTTTTTGTACATTTTTTTAATGAATTAAGTCTCTCTCTCTCTTCTCTCTCTCTCTCTCTCTCTCTCTCTCTCTCTCTCTCTCTCTCTCTCTCTCTCTCTCTAAAATCTCTCTCTCTCTCTATACTCTGTTCTCTGAATTATCTCTAAAAAAACGTTTGCATGTGCAGAGATTACGATTGATCTGGAAATGATTCAATTTATATGGTACTATTTAACTTCTTCGATCTCTGAAAATTATTCGAATCTATTCATGTTGAGCCGTTCAGCTACACTGGTAGAGGATGAGGGGAGAAAAATGATTGTCTGTTCCTCATCCTCATATATTTATTGAACCGAGCGCTTTCGCCCTACTGTCCTCTTCAGGGATCTTCAAATGTACCAGGAGCACCTTTATGAATGTGTGTAGGTAACAAGTCTATATCATACATATTGAGATACAGCTGAATTAATATAAAGTTATGTAGCATGGATCATTTATACATATAATTCTATATTAACTCACTCAATGCAGATTTTTTATTTAAATCATTATTTTAGAATCAGTATGCATTAGGTTGTAGTGACCACCTGTAATGGAAAGGTATATGAATAATAGAAATGTATGGATTGGCTAGTATTAGGAACTTGAGTATTCATGGGGTATTGCTGCTTACCAGGTATGTTTGGGATATTTACTAGACAGGGATGTGCTTGGATCCTCTTTGTTTAGTTCCATTCAGTAAGAGTATGTTTTTATGTTATCCTGCAAGGTGAAGGATACATTAAGTTAGTTAGGGTTAGAGCAGGGGATTATAGATTGGTTAATTAGTCAATTCGTTAATTGTGCTGTTGGGCTTATTTCTTCAGTTCTTTGTGAATATCGTATTATATTATAATAGGGCGAAATTTGGTTTCCATGTGAGATTAGCTGTTAAGTCCTTTCTCATTGATATAGGTAAATTTATAAGGTGTTGCACTGATTATTATTTGCAGTCACCCCTACAGTACACATCTAACAGTATTGAAACACTTTTTAATTAATCATACGATGCATAAAATTAAAAAACGCTTTAAAAATGATTAAGCAAATAATATAAGTTAAACTTCAGATAGTATTTTATTATAGAAATATATAGATGATCTTTGCTGTGTAACTATACATTAATTTAGCTGCATTACTACATCTCATGAGGTAAAACTTGTTACCATCTTACACTTGACTTCCATCAAAACGAAGGGCCCGGGTTGAATCATCGAAATTTAACATTCAAATAACAGTATTTCCAAGCCTTTTGCTTGTAAGGTTTTTTAGCACAATAAAAAAAGTTATATTCATGCAACAACATGATCATATGAGCGAATTTTTGTGAACTTTCGTATTATATTCATTTTTTTATATATTCATTTTATACAAATTTGAAATTTAAGAAAATTCACTCTGACTTAATAATAAAATTTTTTAATGCCTGATAAATTGTACGAATTATTTAATAATAATTACGTACAATATTTTACCTCTGAAGCATAGGTCCCAATATCTAATAAATGTTTTACATAATTGCAAACATTTCAATATACAGATTCTTCTTGAGATTATTTTATATTATCATAAAACATGAGGAATCCTAGTTTCCAAATTAAACTTTTTCCTCGCCAAATCAGGTTTGGAAAACGTTTAATGTGGTTAGGAAAAAGTTCAATTTGGTTTGGAAGAGGTTTAATTCGGTTTAGAAAAGGTTTAATTTGGTTTGGAAAAGGTTGTATTTGGTTTGGAAATGCTATAAACGGTTTTATGTTAGAATTGAAGAAAAACTAATGATAGTTTCTTTAAATCAATGTCCGAGGGATGGTGGGGGGGGGGGGGGGCGCCCCCACCCTCTGGAACCGCCACTGTCTAGAAGCAACAACTTTCTTGCAGTCACTGAAACCCTACTAAGCTAGAGATATAAGATAGCATTACTGCAGAAAGACTGGGGTGGCACTTTCTGAATCAAATTTCCTCGTGAAACATTTCAGCTTAAATGGATCTGCAAACAGAATGTATCGAGTCAGATCCAACAGTGAGGTATTTGACGGAGCACAACCACCGGGGAATGCCTCCGTCAACCGTAAGGTTTCATCCAGACAAATGCGTCCTCCCCAAATTCTACCTCGACCACGTTGACAGAATAAAGAACTTTGACGTCCGAAAGGAGGACACATGGATCATCACATTTCCCAAATGCGGTAAGCACAACGTAACCATAGTTTTTTGAGAAACCAGTAACGTTGTTTATTCAGTTAATAGAGAGTTCCTAGTAGATCCGTAAAACACAATGCGTCGTGCGGTATTGACAATCCGGCACGTATTGAGTTACGGCGACGCATCCTTCCGTACAGATACGTTAACGGATCACAATCCGGAAAAAACGTAATCGTCTAAAATAAACCTCCTTCTATGGACTCAAATAACCTCCTAGGGATAATTTCCTCCTTCCATGGATTTAGCGTTACAACTAGATCCGTTAAGGACTTGACGTGACTTTAAGGGGCGGTAAAGTTTCTCGTTACCGCACGCCGTATTGAGACCGACGGATCTCTAGGAACTCTCTAATGTTCAAGACTGTATCTCTGTTTTTATTTGTATAACTTAACATAAATTGAAATAGAGGGTGTTCCATGAAGTACGCAATTAAAAAAACCGAACAATCAAATTTTAATGAAAATATTTTCATTTTTTACATTTTTACATTTATACTTGTACACACCCGCATATGCTAACAACATCTGCCATATTGCTGGACGAGCATGTGCCAACTCGCTCAAAGAAATTACCAATAAATTTTAACCAATAAATATATTTAAAAAATTCCAATAATTCTTTGTCACCTCGAATGAGATAACACGTCCCGGAAATATTTCTCCGATAATGGTGAATGTTTCATGCCAAGTGTGGCGTGTCGCATCGTCCGCATTCTGTTAAAACCATGCGTTTTAAATATCAATATTTTGAACTAGCTGTGTGCCCGTGCTCCACTATACGGGCAATTTATGGTAATTACATAGCACGCACAATGTAAGGTGACTTCGTACCTTGACATTTTTACCCATTAGGTAGTTCCCAAAGAGGATTCAATTCAAATTTCAACAATGGTTTCAACTTGTACCTGATTACTCTTTCTACCAAGCGTCTCCTCAATATATCCTTAATTGCGTTAAAACTATTCTTTTTCAACATTCAAAAATCAATCAGGAGTTTTAAATATCTATTTTTTACTATCTATCATTACGAATAAAAACTGCTCGGTACAACCCACTATCGAAAGTTCTCTACTCGTGAACCCATCCCGTCCACATTTGACGTAAATTGTTCGGCGCCTGACTTCGTTATGAAAAGGCGGGTTTGACTATAGGGAGTAGGTTTGGAAAAATGCGTATCCCGACTGGGGGATCATTTTTGTGTATAGATATATTTTGAATTCGTCGCGTGAAACAGTTGCCATAATCAGATAAATTTATCCGGGACGAGCCTTTTCATAAGAGATGACAGGGATCTCGTGCTCTAAGCGCTGGTGCATAAAAATTAAATTTATTATTCATGACAGGTACCACATGGATGCAAGAGATGGTCTGGTTGATGAAGAACAATTACGATTTCCAAGCTGCAAAAGAAGAAAAAACTTACTGTCGAATACCGTTTCTGGAGTGAGTTATTTTTCAAAAAACATTCAATGTGATGGGAATGGGAAGGGTTGTAGGGATGTGGCCCTCGCCTAATTTTATCTATTTAACTATACTTTTTCCCCTTCTTTAAATCCACTTCTTCTTTTTTGTACAGTCTTTGCAGAAGGTCAAAAAACATCCGGGAACCGAATCGTCTCTAGCATTATCCTATGTATCATCTTGAAGATCTTTTTCAAAACTCATCCCGAATCGAACCCTGAAATATAATTTTGTTCGACTTCTCCAATATTCCACTACTTAGTGCACCCAGCAGTTACTCTCGCTCCCCTGTAAATATAAAAAACACCTAAAAATAAACCCCGACATTTTTTCATGGAAAATTTAAAAATGTATTTAATTCGCAATCAACGCCAACTTCATTTGAAGGTGTACAGCGTTTGAAAATCGCACGGAATTTCGTTTCCTTGGTCGACCAATGGTAATGATTAAAACTTCTTCATTGAAAATAATTACCAACCGATGATAATTTTTCATAATCCCATCATCGAAATCCGTTTTGAAGTATTCTGATACGATTCCTGGGCATTCTCTCTTTTCATTGTAGATTGCACATCCTGTATATTATGCATTTTGGTTGAGTAAAATATGCAATTGCATATAATACCAATGTGTGCTTCCTTCTTGAGGTGCAAGAGTGAAATGCTAAGAAAAATAAATCTCTAATATATTGGTGAGTTACTTGTATCACTTGGAGTCCCTATTTATGTGTTGTGGGTATGTGATTGGTAAGAATGGCAATAGATCATGTTTTAATGGATGTACCCATTGTAACCTCGGTTAAGAATTGTAGATTTGGTTGCGCTTATTAGGATCGATTATTACTCCTTATTACCCCCCCCCCCTCCCCTCCATGGCAAATTAAAATTTCCAACGTTTTTTGTACAACTAGACAAAACGTGGGATCAAACAAAAATAAACAATTACAAAAATCGGTTAAGAAAGTGGCTTGGGCAGCGCTTATGGGTTCGGATATTACCCCCTCCACCCTCCTCCCCGATAGCAAATCCAAAATTTCCAAGGTTCGTTGCAAAGCTAAACTAAAATTGTATGACTATCGAATAAAAAAATAATATAATAATCAGAAAAATGGGTTGAGAATTGTAACTTGGTCAATGCATCCCTGTCCAGTTCAACTACTATCCCCTCCACGACGAAAATCTAAAATTTCCAAGTTTTGGTGCACAATTAGACTAAAATTAAAATCGAATATAGAGATAATTTCTAAAATCTAGAATTGTACAGCGTCGACAAAATTTGTCTAACACTCAGACATACACGAATTTGATCTTAGTATGGTCTGAAACGGAATGTATTATTTTTTCTCTTATGTTTGGGTTGTCCCCTCTGGGTTAATTCTCTTGTAAACGAAAGCTTGCCTATAAGACATAGCTTCAGAGGAGGTCCCCTATCTAGGCCAGAGTGAAACGCAATGAAATCATAAAACCTATAAGCCCCCTCTCGGGTCTGAGCTAAATGTGAGAAATTTAAAACCTCATTCTGTTAGATCATTAGTAATAGATCTATGAATGTATAGGTAAACACATCAAACATACCACCTACCTACATCACACAGGGAGATGTTTACATCAATGGCTAATACAACCCCAGCGCTAGAACCCAAATTTTTACTGCTCTGATATCCATTGTTCAGAATACCTACTACAATCTCATATTTTCACAGGTACCGCTATCTTCAAGATCCCTCAAAACCGCTGAACCCAATAGGTGAAGCAAGCTCGATCGAAGGGCTGAATAGTCTGCCTTCGCCGCGTGTTATCAAAAGCCACCTGCCCATCAGTCTTTTGCCTTCGAAATTGTGGACTGTCAAACCTAAAGTAAGTAAAAAATCACGCGCAGTGATTATTGTACCTGCCTATTTATCAAAAGCTCAATTACGAAATCGATAAGCTTGAGCTTATCCTATGCGTAGATTGAAAAGTGCAATTGCCACTTAATTCGTTAATATTAATCATAATAATTTATTGATAAGAAGCAGGTTTACAAGACAACTCAGCTGATCTGAGGGGCTCTATACTTTACGATTCGTTTCTTGACGTCTCAAGCGTTCTCTATTTCAAATTTCAGCATAATTCTGGAACATATATACCCAATTACACCACATATTTGAACCAAATCTGACCGGTAGACCATGAGAAATCAGCACATTCACGTTTGCCCATACGCACAAAATACCATTATTCCATTTGCAGTAAAATTCATATTAAGACATCACTTAGGAGCTCAACAATTCCTGAAAATGTCATCAAAATTTCAATCGGTCCATTACTCTCAAATTAGTCTTGCACATGTGCATTAGTTATTACTCAACTTATGGCGATTCAATACATAGGGCATCATTTGGATATACACTAAACTACCCACGTAGTTTGAATGAGATCGGATTGCAATACAAGTTGGCGCAGGTGCACAGACTACCATTATTCCAATAATATCAGTAAAATTTATGGACCGCATTTAAGAGCTAACCCGCGCAATTCCTCCAAATTTCACCGAAATTCCAAGCGGCCTACTAGTCTCAGGGTTTTCCCTATGTCAACCTCTTTTAGTTTCGCGCATGCGCAATATGTATTACTCAACTTATGGTGACCCAATACATAGGGGATCATCCTGGACATACATCGAACTACCCACCTAGTTTGAATGAAATCGGACTGCAATACAAGTTTGCGCAGTCGCACAAACTACCATTATTCCAATTTAAATAAAATTTATAGGACAGCATTTAAGAGCTAACACGCACAAACCCTGAAAATGTCACCAAAATTTCAATCGGTCATTAGTCTCAGAGCTTTGTCTGTGTCGATCTTTTTTTTTTTTTTTTCTAGTTTCGTGCATGCACAATAGTTAATACAATAACCGATCGCGGTAATCGGATGAGTGGAAAATGATAGTTCACCGTTTTAAGAAATTCAAGTTTCCGCGTGAGCAAAGACTAACCCGCACAATCCCAAAAAATCTCATCAAAATCTAAAACTTGGTATAGTTTTGGGCGTGGCAAGGAGTTACAACAGACAGGCATCAGACAGACACGGAACCAAAATATATCAGCGAGCTCTGATTGTTGAGGCAAAAATGAAAGATAGATGAAACGTGCTATTTTATTTATAACTAGTGTAGTTTTCTGGCTGCTGGCATGTATAGGTACGATGGGATGTTACTGTTGAGACCATCCCGAGTCCGTAGGAAAAACCCTGTTGAAATCCTACGTGTGTAGACGAAAATAAATAAATAAATAAATAAATAAAATTAAAAAAAATAAATAAATAAAAACGTTAAACGGGGTCTCACAGCAAGGGGCAAAAAGCGACTTTGCCTTCAATACCGCTCGGTCTTGCGGGTCATTGCATAACCTCAACGGACACCACCCACCTCCCGCCTTCAGCCCATGGTTCGGTTGGGGGTAGAAAATTTTAAAATTGCTTATACCCCTTTCGGACAACCCAAGAAGATCCCCCCACTCCTAAACGGAATTGGTTCAGCCATTTGGCGAGGCATACGGGTTATACAATAAAATGAATTTGAAATTGAAATTGAAGATTGAAATTGAATTAATCGAATATTTTTAAAACATTGTATGTAAGCATTATAAGCTTCCAACGCCACTCTCATCAAATGTTTTTTATTTTGTTGTATTTTATTTGTTTTTATTTGCTAGATCATCTACGTCTATCGTAATCCAAAGGACGCCGTCACGTCGTACTTTCATCACTATCAGATGTTCTCGAATTATGACGGAACCAAAGATTCTTTCGTGAAAGCCTACCTCGAAGAAAAAGGTGAGCTTGTTACCTCAGTCTGTTGCTACCATCACGCCTTATCACTAGATCATCAGATAAGATCAGAACTGATTGATAGACTGATATAGGTACTAATGAATTTGAAACTGTCGAAAGAATTGAAGTGGTCAGCGATAGGTGTCACATTTTCAGCGTTTTCTGTTACAACCAACACACCATTGGAAAGTGTGAATGGAGTCTCAAATGGTATTGTATTCTCTAAGTCAAATCTACGCCTTTTAAAAGTACCTAGTAACGGAAAATTTCAACAATGGGTAATCTTCATTTCATCATACCAACTTACTCACTGGTAGTCTCTGTAGACTGCACATACACGCTGGTAGCACAAGTTTTTAAATGATCATTTACATACTTTCGACTCAACAATACTAATTTCGATGGCCTGATGATATGTCCTTACATCTAAGCTATCCTAGTCGACTCCGATTACATACTTACTACTACGGTATCCTGTTAACATCATCTAGTCGAACCTTACGAAGATCAACGCTTACTACATCGAGATATGATATGATCGAATGAATAATAAGGTTTTAGGCAATAATTCTGAACTACGGTATCTACATACTGACGATTGAAAGAATGTGCAGTGAACCAACGTATTGTATATTCAATACTCAATTTTAGTTATAGTTGAAACTACGAAAAATACGAAATAATCGTGTAATAGGCGTTATCAAGTAATTCCTAAGCTAATCGATTCAGCTTCTAAGTAAGTATGAAATTAGTTAAAGCCATCATCTGATCCACCTACATGTCGTAAGTCCTAGAGCACATACAGTTCTGCTGTTAGTTTGGCACAGAGATAGATTGTCGTAAATTCTAAGAGTACAACGATTACAGTTCCTAGTTAAGATAGAATACCTATTCAATTAACCTCCCTTCACAAATCAAACCGTTTTCGTAATACTCAGATCACCTGCTATGAATCAAATCATCGAAAACAAGCTCAATGAATCATCAGAAATTAACAACGGTGCAATCATGTTCACAATATCAATTATTGAGAATGATCACCTTTTAAACATATTTTATAACCAGCTCATAACTCAGTTTGTTGGACACGCACTTCGCAGTTAACATAATATTGTTGGATAATCGAGAGCTTTCGAACGAATGGTAAGAATTTGTGATGAAAACGCGAAGTACCATTTCCTAGCAACACTGTTGTACGTGAAAATCATCCGTCACATTTCGTTACATGCGTTATTTCGGCTAGTTAGTCCATGGCTAAAACACATTCTGTGTTAAAAATAGTTCTCTACCAAAGTTATGACCAAATACTAGTTCTAAACAAAATTCTGCGATTCAATAAAGATTTTAGACTTTTAGGCCTTGGACCACTTGGTTAAAGTTGGCGGTCTTATTGAAGATTTCTCTCAAGAAAAGAAATTCCGAGGTTCTTAGGGATTTTTGGGGCCAGAAGGATTGTAACATTTAGCGCAATCAGTATAGACACTAAACTTTAAGGTGACCTGTGCTAGGGAGGGCCGCTATCGCATCAGATGAGTTCAGTTTCATTTGGTCATAGTGGCCTTAATTAGGAACACAAAATTTCAAAATGTTGAGGAAGTATTATTAACACTAAAAGGTGCCCACCTGATAAACTAGTTTTTTATTGCATTCAAATGAACCCCGTAAAAAGATTGTCCAAATAAAGACTCAACTCGTTACTTTCTTGACGTTTGGTACACGCAGTTGCTTCATTTTTTATCCGATTGTCACAATTTATTAATAATTTAATAATTTTCGCTTTTCAATTAATTTTTCTAAATTTGTAGCATACTTATATCGATTTACTATTCATAACAATATTCGATATCACTAAAATTTGGAAGTAGTCTAGAACAGACAACGAGGTGGATCTATGAATTGCATTGCAATAAAATTAAAGTTAACCATTGCTCTAGTTAGAAAAGCAGTATTTAAAGTATTCAAGGATTCATTATTGACCTTTACTTACCATATTTTATTTTTTAAGGATCTGAAGAAAGTTGCCCACGATGTAGCAGATTTCCTGGAAACGCCTATACCATCCGACGTTGAAACAGAATTATTGGCTCACTTGAGCTTCTCAAGCATGTCTAAAAATCCGGCTGTAAACATTGGAGCTATCTACGACTCTTCAAACTCTGAGAACAAAAATCTTCAGTTCATCCGTCAAGGGAGGTCCGGCACGTGGAGCAGCAACTTGTCGCCTCGTCAGGTGCGACAGTTTGACGATTGGAGCCACGGAGCCATCGAGGGCACCACGTTTCCTCACTACTGGTAGTGCCGGCAGCCGAGAAGTATTCAATGAAGGAGAAAACTCGTTCCCATCAAAACTTTACTTTTAAAGCTAATTTTCAAAGACAATTTAGGAAAAAGCACCTATTGTTGACACGTATCCAAATGTTGAAACTTCAATTTCAAATCCAAGAAATAAGAAAATGAGACACCGTAGATTTTCAAAATCGACGTCCTTAGGAATAAGAGAAAGTAATTGTTAAGGTTGACAGTTTCAACTAATTATGAAGAACGTAACAAATCGTCTCGTGATCTGATATTGATGAAAACCTGTCACTCCAGTGACATTGTCATAGCTCTGCTGCTTAGTGAGGTGAGCCTACAAATTTGGATGTTTCAGATCAAGTATATGAGTAAAAATTACGATTTAAATTCTGATGATCTCCTAATAATATGAGAAAGAAGGCGTAACCATAAAAACCCTAAAATTTTGTTCGGTATCAACATTAGGTTCCTTAAAACGAGTTGGTGTCCCAATGTTGACTCCTGTGTCAATATTAGGAGCAACTTTTAATTTAATTGTAAAGTTGATATTTGGATTAAAATCATCAAGACGAATATAGAGAGATAATATTTCTAAGCAAATATATATAGAGAGAGAATATTTCTAAGGAACCCAACATAACCTGTACTTTATGTATTGTATCACTCTATTTTCTAATGGCCTAATCTATTTTAAGATATTCTTTGAGAATACATTTCTACATGTTCACAATCATTTTTGTTCATTTACCACAATGACAACTTCAGGTAAAAGAAGCATTAATATTTAACATAAGTCTCAACATTAGGAACTGAAATGAGGAACTCGCAAGAAGTTGAGGAGTGTGGGGTTGGATGACGGACCGTCTCTTCCACTTCAGAAAATTAGAAAAATCTAAAGAAACAGGAAAAAATTAAATACGGAAACATGTATAACTACCTATGAATGTCAAATATCTAAATGTAATACCTATATGATACGATGAATAAAATTCATAATATTCGGAAAAAAAGAAAATCTATACAAATGTAAGCTCTGATGAGGCCTTAAACAGGCGAAAGTACTCAGCCAATAAACACATAATAACAATGAGAAGCCTATAATATCGCATCCTCAAAATAAACCTACCTACATAAGGAAGATGGTAACCCACCACATAACTAACTAAAAATTCTTGTGATTCAATAATTGTCAAGATTTTCTTAACGTGTGGGCAAAGTTTATTTGATAAATTAATTTGGTAAAATTAATAGCATTCTTGGTAATCACAGCACTAGATTCGGTTTCTCGAACAACTATCAAACACGCAGATAAAATGAACTTAGAGAATCTTTTGTCCCCAAATAAAAGAATTCTCAATATGTCTCTTACACTCAAAAAAATTAGCTTCATTCTTCAAACTTATAAATTTATATTGGTGACGGATCAACGAGAATGATGATAAAGTATATACGGAATGGAGGAATGAGAAATGTTACTGGTACAGACTGGTAATTTTTACTGTGGAAGAATAAAACGTTAAGCGTACAACCCGGTCATATTGGAGGTAATAAATAACATTTTATCAGTATTCTATACGTAACAAAAATGAACTAAACATATTGGTGAGAATGCATCCATTACAGGCATGTGCCTATGAATAGATTGTATATAATTTTGGTGAAAATCAAAACACGAAAATAATTTATGATTTCTCGGAATTATGCTCTCCCCCCCCCCCCGCCTTCCCTATTTACCTCATCCACCGACAGTAAATATCCGTCATGAAACTTCCATTATGAAATTTGAAGCTCCTGACTTATTTTCCAGAACTAGACCAAATCCATAATATTAAACAAAAAAGAATCACGAAAATCGGACAAGAATTGTTAAAACATCATGATTTATTAGTATTAATCCCTCCATTCACCCCCGCCCATGATAAAATTTGAAAATCCTGACATACGATCTAAACCTAGACCGTATTCATAGTAGAACAGAAAAAGCATCTTGAAAATCGTACAAGAATAGTTAAAACATCATGATTTATCTGGATTAACCCCTCCACTCACCCCCTCCCTAGATGAAATTTGAAATTCCTGACATACTTCAACAACTAATCGAATTTGCATTGCAATAAAATAATGAATCACGAAAATCGGTAGAGATTAGTAGCTTGGGCAGCGTTTGAAAGTATCGGTAATTAACCCGTCCACCCCCCTCCCAACAAGAAGCGAATCCTATGGATTATTGCACAACTAGACAAAAATTAAATCGAACAAAATAAGAACACGAAAATTGGTTAGGATTGTAGCCTGGGTGGCGTCAACAAAATGTATTTAAAAAAGTTTTTCAGCTTTACCTCCTCATTCTCCCTCTTCCATCATGAATTCGAAATTTGGATTTTCCGCATAACAGACTGGAATTGGGATCGATAAAGAAAAATTGAAAATTGGTTGAGAATTGACGCCCAGGTTTACCCGACGCCGGCTCTAGGGATGAAGGAATTGAGGAGGAGGAGGACGAAGAGAGGGATGAAAGGAAGTGCTTATAAATTGACACCAGTAAAGCCCTCATGAAGCGGGTGGTGATACCACTGAGCACTTCTGCGAGATGTCGGCTTCTCCCCGGCCACTCGGCATTTGATATGTACCTAGTATCTTTTTATCGTTTTTGTAGGACCACCGTATTCTGCTTCATTTCTTAATCAACTGCCCGAAAGTATTAGGAGGGAAAATATGATTACAAAATCTCCAGGCGAATTACCTAAGCAATTGCCGTGTCTCATCAACATATACTTAGCCGGTAGTTATACAAAACTTCTAGTTTTTATTGTTGGCACAGTTTGCGAACATTGTAGAAAGTTACATGGTAGCTAAAGTATATTTTGAGCAGGGAATAATCTTGCATGAAAGCACAAACGCTGAATGACAGAAGAATACCAAGCAGTTTAGAATGCCTCTTCACGGACTGAATACTGCGGTGGGCCCATTTGATGCAGAATTGAAGAAACCGATTTGGTACGATGACCGGAAAGCCAAGCTTGGACAACAGTTTGCTATGAAGCATTTTGCTAGCATCGAGTACGCACAGATGTTATCTTTAATGATTCTGTTTTCATTCGGAGGAAACACAAAACCTCTGCTGTTCACTGGAAAATCCCATACTGAGGAAGCGGCAAGCAAAAGATATTTGTCTACGGCTCTACGAGTTTTATCTTGGTACCAGGAAGACTTGTGGGAGGAACACAGTGCAGCGACTGCAAATTTCCTGCACGTCAGGTTCTTGCATCAAAGTGTTAGTGAAGCCATGAACCGAATAGGAAAACCCAACATAGGAGATATTACTAACCTTCATTTTATGTTAGACGAGTCTGAAATACGCTCCCGATGTGTTCCCTATCTCCGAAAAGACTTCCATGGATCTTGTCCACCTTACGTTCAAATGACGGGAAGCTCTCCGATTTTCATCAACCAAGCGGAAATGAGTTTCACTCTTTTCGGATTTATGGGCCTCGTCACGCTGTACCCTGAGTTCCTCGGGATACACGGCGCCAGCCCAGACGAATTCGAAGGCTTCGTGCACCTCTGGCGGGTCATAGGGTACAAACTCGGTGTTCTGGACAGGTTCAACTTCTGCGCTGGGTCACTGGTCGAAGTCAGGGACCGTTGTCATGACGTGATAAACCTCCTCTTCATCCCAAATCTGGTCTTACTCAACGAAGAGTGGGAACACCTCTCCAGGTGTATGATTGAAGGAATCAGATTAACCCTTCGCGGCCCACGTTTTGAAACTTCTCTGTTGTACCTTTTTTGGCTGATTGGCGTCAAAACTCCAACGTTCTCCAAGCATGTTGTCACTTATAGGAACTATGTGGCGTTCCAAATATCAAAATTTGTCTTTTATATTTTGATGCGAATACCCCTTTTTAAGCGCAGATGCAATTATTTCGTGGAAAACATGTTGAAGGGATCTTCAATAAATGAGCACTAACTCTTTTATGAAATATTATAGTGTATGTTTTGAATAGTTTTACATGGTGCCCAGAATGAACCAACGTGTATTAGGGTATCCCAGCTGTTACGATAAAGCTGGGAGAGCTAAATTCTTTCCTCTTCACCCTTGGAAGCATTTTCTACGTTTCTGAATTGTAGCCGTTAAGCTCTAAGTTGAAGCTAAAGGATCCTGGATTTTCCACCATGATAACTGTTACTCTTTTTACCTGCAGTTATACCGTTTATTGACAAAAAATAAGGGACAACCAACTTTTCAGAATATAAACAAAAACACATTCATGTGGCAACCATGGATTCCATATGACTAACAATAACAAAGTTTCGAAGAATTTCAAAAATAATTCAAATTCTTAAAGTCTTTAAATTCTTGAATAATTCTCACATCTAGGCTACTTTCTAACGTTTTTTAACTTCAGTATGGTTGAACAGACAAGATATCGCCACGAATTCCAAAATTTGTAGGAAACGTTCAGCTTGGGGGAGTGGATAATGATGGTGAAGGGTGGGAAAACGGTGGATGGTTACAAAGTAATTCGAAAGATCGCAATCACTTACCGCCGCGCTACCGTCGAGTTCAAACTCATTCACCATCAAGATTATGAGACTGATGGAGAGTTGCAGCTTTGGTTGGATAGGGATTTGACTACCTGAATGGTGTAGTGGATTATAGCACCCAACCTAAAAAAACCCTTCCTTCGTTCGTAAAAAATCCCAGCTAGGCTTCTTCAACTCATTTTCGAATAAACTTTTACAATCTAGTAATTAATTCGTTTTCAATTTTAGCAAAACTTTTCTTCAATTTTTTCCTATTCATGTCTAGCCTACAGTGCAAAATATTGATGAACATATTTTTCAGGGTGATCAAACTATTGATGTGAGCAAAACGTACCTGGGGCTACCGTACATAATCAATTTTTGCAACCTTACTCAAGTCAGGAACAACACTGGCTTCGTCAGAAATATCCGTCGAGTGCAACAAGCGCCTTACCCTTTAATCAAGCTGAACCCGGATGAAACTGCCTTTGTTCCAGGTTAGTATATACCAAAGGGCAACAAACTTGCTTTTTTTTAAATAGTGCTGGCGGAATAAGACCTGTTTTATGGGTTTTTAGGTGTGCTGATTCCAAATTTCCAACCATATCTCTATCAGTTACCAATTTTGAGATATTTTAGCGTTGCATATATACAGAATGTCTCTGCATTATATATATATATATATAGCATATGATTTGGCGCTTTTGAACATTCCAATATTGTGAAGATGAATAGTTTGATATTATATGTATGCGTCAATATCTTTGAATGAGAAACCGAAATATCTTTGAATGGGAAGCCAATAGATGAAATGGGCATCATTTCTTCATTCAGCACATCAAAATTTTGAAGAAACATATATAAACTTTATGGCTCCTTATTACTTTTTGAGTAGTTTTCTGTTTTACTTACCAACATGTGTTTCAGTTTCTTCTTAGGTAAAATTATATTAAATAACAAATTCAAGTTTACTTACTTACTCCATGGTACTGCAGCCCATATTGGGCGCCTTGACCTGCTTTGAAGTGGTTTTCTCCATCCCATCTGGTCCTGAGTGGCAAGCCTCCAATTCCTGTCATTGATCGGCCTACTGTCCTCCTCCACCCCACCTAGTCCATCGGAGAAAGGGTCTTCCCCTGGGCCCCTATCCTCCAGATTCCCACAGAGGACACAGCTTGGTGTCTCTATTTCTAGCATACAGGCAACATGGCCGACCCAGCACAGTCTCCCACATTTTATAAAACCGGTAATGTGCTGATCATTGTACAGAGTTTATATCGCATGGTTTTACGGATTTCACAGTTATACGCATTCACTGACGTGTCCAAATATTCTTCTGAGGATCTTTTGCGCTAAGACCACAAGCACGTATATGTTTGCTGCAGTCAGGGTCCAAGTTTGCGAGCAATAGGTGAGCACAGGGCGACAAGCGTCTTGTAAAGGAGATGCTTGGTATTTCGGGACACATTTCTAGACTTGAATGTGTCATGTGACTTGAATGAGCTTCTGCACGCCGCTAAGAGTCTAGCTGCAATTACCTTAGTCATGTCATTGGAAGCTGTCAAAACAGACTCAAGGTATGAAAAGGATTCAACATGATCTGTACTCAACCACTGTGAAGTACTGCATTGGTGTTTGGCATTGCAATCATGTATTTATTTTTACTTTCATGCACCATCAGTCTCATTTTTTGTGCTTCACGATCCGATGCCAAGAAAGCCTCCCTCACATCCCGCTCACTCCTCCCAATGCCTTCTGCATAGAGCAGAATTCGGATGCACAGTTACATACCCAGCATCCTTGATTGCTTGATCGAGGTCTGTATTGAACAAGATTCATGCCAATGCATCTCCATCCCAGTCTTATTTGAGATAAACGCTTAAAAGAAAGAGGCAGCCATTGTTTTTTTAACACGTTTACTAAGGAAGTTAACTGGTGGGGGTGTCTTCGTTTGGTGAGAGAGTTTGGTATATATATAGCATAATCATTTCCCCGCAATTGAACATTCTAGTTTGATTTGATAAATATGTATCATGTTGTGAAGGTAAATAGTTTGAGGTTATATGTATGTGTCAATATCTCCAAATGAGAACCGATAGAGAAAACCGGGTCATCATTTCTGAATTCAGCACATCAAAATTATGAAGAAACTGGTTTAAACTTTATGGGACCAAATTACCTTTTGATTAGTGTTCTGTTTTTCCTACCAACATATGTTCTAGTTTCGTCATAGTTAATTGTATTACATAATAAATTGAATTGTAATATGTGATAACACAGAAGACTTGAACTTACATCACAAAGACTTCTCCGCCATTATTTTGAATTGTGATCATTCTAGGTAAACGTCCCCCTGGAAACGAAAGCAAGAGTACCGGTTCGAAAAAAGGGGCTTGCTATCAATCTAATAAGAAGTCTCTGAAAAAATCCAAACATTCCGGTGATGGTGCTGGGAACATCGCTCGAACCATCCTAAACAATCTGAACATCTTCGGTAAGTGTTGTTGACATTTTATGTCTTTGCTATGGCACATAAACTAAAAAAACGTCACGGAAAATTGCTCACGAAAATATTTTGATGATTTCCGCTTACAACCGATTCGTTGCTAGGGAAATGGTACTTCGTCGTTTTTCATCCCACAAAATTCTTTGATCATTCGTTCGAAAGCTCTCGATTTATCCAACCATATTATGTTAACTACTGCGAAGTGCGTGGCCAACAAGCTGAGTTATGAGCAAGGTTATTTGAATAATTGTGTACACTCAGGTGATCATTCTCAATAATTGATATTGTGAACATGATTGCCACCGCTTGTTAATTTCTGATGATTTCATTGAGCTGGTGTTTCGATGATTTGATTCATAGCAGGTGATACGAATATTGCGAGAACGGTTTGATTTGTGAAGTGGTGGTTAAATCATTTTATCAATAGGTAATTTCTATGCTTTACACTCTAGGAAGCTGTAATTTCGTATGTAGCCTCTTTAGGACATTTACTTGACGATGCCCAGGGTGCGGATCAGATGAGATACTGTACTGTAGCATATATAGATATTAGCTTTCCGCACAATTTACATTATTTTAGTCAAGGTTTGGGTTAGGTTTACTTAAGTTCTTCTCTACAATATCAATGAAAAAACTCCTACTTAGTTATTCAAAATTGCGAGTTTATTCGTTGTTACAAAACAAAAGAGTTACATATGGTGTTAAACTCAACTAAGGAGTGACTTTGGATGTTGAAGCGTGACACTGCATGTCCTCAGCATACTTTTCATAAGATGGTGCGTAACCACTGAGTGCCAATCGCAAGCATGATGACATTATGATCGTCAGTTAGTCGATTGCGATATTTTGACTTAGGGCCGGTTTATCAATTATCTACATTAACTGCAGGATAGCTATACCGAGTATAGCGCTATACTCCAGATAAAGAATGTGAGTCGTTTATCAATGCCGAAATACCTAGCGGATAAAATTATCCTTCAGATAAATTCTGTCTGGCAGATAGCGCCGTTAGCATCCTCATTGGTGTCCGCAGGCGACAAAATAAGGGCGATTTACACATGGAACTACCACAGAGTAGAGTAGGAGGTACATTTTCTTCATGGATCGACCATTAGAAGAACCGTCTGACGTCCACAAAACAACAGTGTCATCATCGACAGTATTAGCTCGGCAAATAATAAGACAAAAGACACCATATTTTTGCTGTTGCTTCATTTGTAGAGAGAGAAATACCAGTATGAGTTGCGATCTTGCAACCTGAATTATTGTGATCAGTAAGTTGTGGACTTAATTTCATCTTTGAAATGTGTTATAAAGTAAAGAACGGTATCTTTGTACAACCAAAACCTCAAAAATGTGCACTCGACCCATTTTAGTAGGTGATCTACATGGGGTCTTACTATATACGGTCTTCTTTTCCATTCAACGAATTATGCTACGATAAAATCTTCGCCGTTGCTGCTGTTTGAAGACAAATTCCCAAATATATCCAATGGAAGGTACAAAAATAAAGACAATCAAACTTGATTCAAATACGATTTTTGTAAATAAATAAACTTGTTTGAGGTTAGAAAGCTCTAGATATCTCATTAACCTCCAGTTATAATAGTTATCCAGCCATCCAGGGACCAGATAAATTTAAACGCCAGATAAGGTTTAACTAGGGATTGATAAACACCCCATATCGTGTTATCTGGAGGATAACGCTATACCTTAGATAAATCCCCCTTATCCATTGGATAAATGTGATTGATAAACCGGCCCTTAATTATCTTCATTTCAGAAAATGCAGACTCGCACAAGTAAGTTGACCCAAACATTGCCGTCAGTTGAAGGGCGATTTGCCTTAGATTCGGATATTTTTCTTCAGATATAAAACACCAGAAATTTGTATCAGATGCTGTAGCTTTGAGATGTATATCTGATATAATCTGCACCAACTCATTTTCAATAGAACATGAGTTCATATTAAACTGACTTGCTACTTCAGTAACTAATTCCTCAATGTTTTTACATGAAAAAGGGTAACTCATAAATGATGCTATATTTGCCAATTTACTGCAATCATAAAAACGCATTTCGAATTGTCCCAAAATATTTGATAATTCAGTCTCATACGTATCATAATTCAACTGAGGAATCCTTGCTTTCAAAGACGGAAAATGTTTCAGATCCTTTCTTTTCAGTTGATCTATCATAAGTTGCAATTTACTTTTGAATGCGTTTACTGCGCTAATCATCTCAATAATAGTTTTTCCTTTACCTTGAAGCTCCAAGTTAATGGTGTTTAAGTGCATTGTGATGTCAGTCAAAAATGCCAAATCAGTCAGCCATTTTTCGTTTTTCAACATGTCAGTGTCATCACCTCTTTCATCTAGAAAAGCTGTTATTTCGGGCAATAATTCTTGAAACCTTTCTAGGAATTTTCCGCGACTCAACCACCTGACGTCCGTGTGAAGAACTAAATCAGTGTGTTCAGCTGACTCCAACTGCAACTTAAAGAGCCGCCGTTGCAAGCTACGTGCACGGATGGAATTCACAATTTTTGTTGCAATGCCCATAATTTCCTCCGTGTTTAAAACTTTTGAACACAAAACTTGTTGATGTATAATGCAATGGAATGAAAAAAATGAAGGGAATTCTTCATTAGCACGACACAATGCCACAAAACCGTTCTTGTTTCCAGTCATAGCTGGTGCTCCATCGGTTGTAATGCACACTAATTTATATATTGGTAGCTTGTAGTTTTTTGCAATATTGATGAAAACGTCATATATATCTTCGCCACGGGTCTTCCCCTTCAGAGGAATGATTGTCAAAAATTCTTCCTTAGCCAACATGTCATTGAATACCATCCGAATAAAAATACACAGCTGGGCAGTGTCTGTCAAATCGGTGGATTCGTCGAACTGTAAAGAAAAGTGTGTACATTCCATGATATCATGTTTTAGTTTATCTGCGATGTTCTGACTCATGACTTCAATACGCCTTGTGACAGTCGGACGAGATAACTGAAGTTCTGTAATAGCAGACATGGTTTCTGTTTTATTTTTAAAATCTCCAAATAAAGTCTCACCCGCTTCAATAAATGCTTCCTTCACAACCGATCCATCTTCGAATGGTTTCTTGTGTTTTGCCAATATATGAGATATTTTAAATGACGCGATCGTAGCAGCTTTTGATTGTTTGGCTGGTCTTGTGAACATGGTTTGTTCTTTTTTCAAACAAGATAACAAATCACTTACTTTTCGTTTTCTAAATTCACTCTGTGGCGGAAAATCCTTTTCATAGTTTTTATGAACCGTTTTATGATGCCTCTCTAAGTTACCACGCTTAGGTATTGCAACTGACGCACGACAAATAACACAAATGCACTTATCCTTCACCATACAAAAGAAAAATTCTTCCTCCCAATCGTTATTAAAATGATACGTTTTAGATTTCTTCACTGCACTCATTTTGCACTATTTAATAATAAACTTTGTATCGACGTAGTATTGCCTTCAAGTTACAATTCAGAATGACTCCAATTCCTGCAGGCGCAACATTTATATCGGCGTGAACGAAAGTCTCGAATGTTCCCGTCAAACGCGCCGCCCGAAATGGTCTAGACAGTCTAGTCTAGAAACAACGCGGCTTTTCTTTGACAAGTACCGCGCGTTCCTTTGATAAAGCCGCCTTTTGCCGCAAGCAGTATTATTACGTAATAAATTTTTGTAGTTTAGTTACCTACTTGATAAAAATTTTTTTCTTCTTGAGATCTACTCAAAAAGCACTCGCGATCGACCGTTTGAGCACCCCTGCTTTACACTCTAGGAAGCTCTAATCTCGTATGAAGCATCTTTAGAACATTTACTTGACGATGCCCATGGTCCGGATCAGATGAGTGGCTCTTAAAGCCAATTTCTATGTTTTACAATCTAGGAAGCTGTAATTTCGTATGTAGTCTCTTTAGGACATTTACGTGACAATGCCCAGGGTCCGGATCAGCTGAATGGCTCTTAGAGCTTGCATACGAGTCTGCAACACATACTTGTCTGCAACTAAAGACATAAAATGTCCCAATGTGTTGCAGACTCGTATGCAAGCGTTTTCTCTAGAGCTTGAATAACTCAAGTTTACAAAAAAAGTCATGTTCTTCTCCTCATCCCTGGCATCTATCAAGTTGTGCTTTTAGTCGCCAGATTTTTGTTATTTGTTTTCAAAAGGAAAACGAAGGGATAGAGAGATTAAGGTTAAAGTTGTGATTTTTTTTTCTCTCTATAGAATCTTTTATGTTAGTAGAACGTTAAACTATATTACGATGGCTACAATGTTCTAGAAATTGAAATTTACCAAGATTCCAGAGCATCCATTTCAGAGCATTCGTTTCAGACAATTACCGGATTTTTAATATTTCCCAACTTAAGTGCATTTGTCAATCAAGAAAATGCGTTTCTAACGAAAATTCGGCATTTCTCATACATACAAATAATAGTGACACTTTTTTCTAAGCAAATTAAATCTCTATAAACAAATCCGTATTGGTCATTGATTGTTGTCAATCAATTATTATATGCAGGTCTCAACAGCAAGAATGGTAGCAATGCATGTCAACCTCCCCTTGGCGTTCAGAGCAGCGTGAATAGTGTTCCAAATTCTTCAGCCCAAAGAAGAAGCAACAGTTCTTTATTGGACGTTGATTCCAGTAGCACGAAAAGTGGAAGGCGTCCTAGCGTGGACACGGTGTCTACTTACCTCAGCCACGAAAGCGAACATAAAAACTCGAAGGTAATCCAGGATAGCTAATGTAATTCTAAGGAAGGAAATATTACAAATTACAGTTCTACATAATTAAATTTGTTTGTATAGGTCGATCTGTTGGATTGCAGCAATGGCAGTGATGATGTTTTCATATTTGACACCAGAAAATCATCTCCATCTCATGGTGCGATTGTAGGTGAGTTACTAACTCATTAATGATTGGAGTATGGGACGCATCACTCTAGGAATAAATTTGTCATTTATGATTTTATGATCCTATTCGGTGAACAGGATGTTTTTTCCTTCAACTTTTAGGCCTTTCTCCTATATGAGGCATGGCTGTATGAATCTGGGTTGAATTACCAATGGTGTGATGGATGTTAATGGTTTTTCCCTTCATTCATGCTCAACTCATGCTCTCGAGACTTGGTGGAACCTATTCATGACAATGTTTGAGCATTGCGGGTAATATCCCATCTTTCTTTACCATTCCATCACTTAGCAGCCCACACTTTCATACCACATCTTCTCCATTGCCTCTGATATGGTCCAATCCTTTTTCCTTTCAGGTCTGCTCTCGACTCCTCCATATATAACTTGACCCCATATGCAGCCCCAAAAATATGGATCGTCATGAATAGTTTCCCCCTTCCCAATTTGGAGGTGATGCCCCTTGAACGAAATAAGCGAATATTGCTTTTTATTTTTGAAAAACCACGCTTTTGTGTGAGTTTTAAAATTATTTCTTTGAAATACCTCCGCAACACCGTGTCCACACGATTGCTGTGTCAGTAAACAGTCTTCTACTGTGACCTACCACAATTATACTCAATCTTTCCCGAAGGTAAGTTGAGCTAGGAATTAAATGCACTTGAGTACTTGTCATGTTCGTTTCCGCTTCACCACTTTTAACCCAACTTGACTCGAGCAATATACAATTTAAGTACCCTTTGCGGCGTTGATACCACAGTACTGAACATTTATGCTCGTCCCCTTTCAATAATTCCATATTAACCGTACAAAATTCGATAAAGCTGCAGAAAAA
This sequence comes from Adelphocoris suturalis, assembly GCA_030762985.1. Classification (NCBI taxonomy): domain Eukaryota; kingdom Metazoa; phylum Arthropoda; class Insecta; order Hemiptera; family Miridae; genus Adelphocoris; species Adelphocoris suturalis. The sequence continues at coordinate 18,071,013 of CM061047.1, forward strand.
CGACCGAAAACTATTGTGGAACGACTCCGAATACGTGAAATTCGTGCGTTTGACAGAAGGCGGTGACGGCAAAAATCAAACCAAAGTGGTCAAAGTCACAACGACGTGCGGCAAGGGTCACATGACATTTTCTACAAATTTCATTGGTTCGCTGCCTGAACCTGAAAACACCCTAATGCTTCGACGCCTGTAGCAAATTCACATAGTAATTGGTGTAAGAAGTGAGCATTCTCATAAACACATCATTGTTATCAACATAATTGTTGGTTTTTCTTTATAGGTGTGGACCCAGCAAGTGCGGGTATTTCAAAGTACGTTGTCGCACTGGAGAGACCGATTGAAGGTGACTGCCCAATTTGCCTTTGCCCCTTCACTACTGGAATGTCGGTTGCTCTTTCCCGTTGTTCCCACGCTCTTCACCTGGATTGCTTAAACTCGATGCTCACAAGTCAACCGAATTTTCCTAACGTATGTTTTTTCAGTTACATTTCATTACTATTCCAATCCACTATAGCACAAAGACTGTTGGGAAAATTATCATTACTATTGTTTTCCCTTTTTATTTCAGTGGCTCTACATCGAATGTCCACTTTGCCATGAGATATACGGGGAGAAACGCGGGAATCAACCAAGGGGAACAATGGACTGGACTATTGTCGAACCTAACATCCCCAGTCATCCTAACGTCTCCCTTATTCAAATTACTTATCAGTGAGTGATTTTAAATGGATGTTCAAATACACATACTCTAAATGTCTATATCTACAGCTTCTAGTGAGCTGATAACCATTCTAAGCGCATTCTCGTTCTTTGCAGTATCCCATCTGGTATTCAAGGACGGGAACATCCCAATCCTGGACGGCCTTACTATGCTGTAGGGTTCCCCAGGGTGTGTTATCTCCCAGACAACAAGCGAGGACGACATGTTCTCAAGCTATTGCAGGTAAAAGTTCAGTTCTGTGAAGCAATCTTTGAAGGCATTTAGCAGGAATCTTATTCACGTTAGCTGACTGTGGTCACAAATAGAACGTGGATATGGTAGATCAAATGTGGACAGACATCTAGGAGAAAGGGAAGCACTGAAGCATTAACTTGGTCAATTAGGCTTTCTATACCCTTTTGGTTAGATATTGGTGATTTCCTGCTGATATTGGGGTCAGGAAATGAGACATGGAAGTGATTGTGATCTGATGATCAGGGGTGCAATGGGGCTTCTTGATGCTGTGTTGTTGTGTTCCTCGAGGGAAAACTCAAACTTTATCTCAAAACATCTCAGATAAATTCCTTCTCTCTTCTTACACCGATACTTATCTCATTTCAAGGATTCAAGAGGCCTCATCTCTCACTTTAAACAGTTTATCGTACCTCAGCATCTTGGTACTCTAACAGAGCCTTCTGATCTGATCAGTTTTTGTCCATATTTAGCCCATGTATCTATCATCCCTATTTTTCAGATGTTAGGTATTATATCTTTGTAAATAGACTCACATTATTTGATTCTTTAAAAAACGATTTAAAAAATCGTAAACTGCAATGGCAGTCTTTTAGTGAATACTACAAATTGTTAAATAAAAATATCACGTTATTTACTTGCAGGACTGTAAATCTAATATTGCAGCAACGCTGATCCAAAGTTTTGCTTTTAAATTGAAATCAATATAACCTTGAGAGGTATTATGTACGACACACCTCTCGAGCGTGCTAAACGAGTTTCCCTTCATGATCTAGAAGTTCATTTCACAAATAAAATAAATCCTGCGAAAAACGAAATAAACAACTTGCAGATTGAAAAATGATGTCAGAAGTGAAAGGCGAATTGGCAAAAGCAGTTGAAGGGGAACTGGCGTCCGATCACGACCTAACCAAATTGGATTCGAAACAAATTCCGTTTAGTGGCTCAAGTCAAAACTGGTCAGGACCAGTTGCAGTGTTGCCCCTCTCCTCAAAAATACATGGGACAGGTTTAGGCTCACACAAAAGTCATATACGATCACAGTGTTGCTGCACCTTTATGAAGGGTGATGCACGATAATCCCAGGTATTCACACATAGGCCTCAACATTGAAAATGGTCACGATCTTTCTCTCATATCTTGGATGGATGAAAGTCAAACACCACTGGGTCTCTGAACTAAAACGTTGTCGCTTGGGGCAAAACGAGGTTAGATAGAAGTGTCTCGAGCCTGCCCCACACGGCCGCGCTTCTAGCCCAAGAGATTCCGATAGCAACGTTCGGTTGTCTTTGGGTCTACTTGCTCGGGTTCATTGCATGAAGCAGTGGTGTTGATATTTTTTTTGCCAAGGATAACCTTGGGGTGGTGGTCACAGCGCTCAGCTGTTCTGGAGAGGGACTGAGGTCCGAATCCAGTAACAGCCATTTTTTTTTTTCTAATTTCCTCTGTATACATTCTTGTAAACAAATTTTTAAACGTGATTCTCTATATTTCACTGGAAGGATTGTGTTACGCTCCAGGAAAATAACTCTCACAGTCGGAGAGGTTTGGTAACCCTGGCCTCATGGCTCTGATCGTTAGAGTGTCGCAACTTCGGGAAATTAATAATAATTTCTCGTGGTTGTGACAACGCGAGTTCGAACTCCTGTCGAGGTAGCAAATATTTTTGGGTCGTTACAGTGGCGCAGTCAGTAGGACCCGAAATCATACGAAACAATAATTAATTAAATCCCTCTCGAGCCAAAAGACTGTAAACATTACATTTCCTGTTGTTATGCCTTTCACTTCCTTGCTCACTTGAGTCAAAATACACCGTGACAATGACCTCGCTCGACTGCTGACTTGTTCCAGCGAGCATCTGCTGAGCCAGCGGCCTGCAGTTTCACTTAGTCATTCGTCCGACCCCAAACCAGCTGAGACGGCTGGTATTTGACTCCGGGGAAATGTTACGCTCCAGGAAAATAACTCTCACAGTTGGAGAGGTTTGGTAACCCTGGCCTCATGGCTCTGACCGTTAGAGTGTCGCAACTTCGGGAAATTAATAATAATTTCTCGTAGTTGTGACGACGCGAGTTCGAATTCCTGTCGAGGTAGCAAATATTTTTGGGCCGTTACAATTGATTTAGGAATTTTTTAGATGCGAGCTCGTGAACATCCAGACCACAAATCTTTGCAAATCATTCTGATCTATTTGTCCAACTAATCATAAGACACTAATCTAAGACCTCACCAATCATCTTTTCAAAATGGCATATCATTGGTCTAAACTTATTATTAAACCCCGTTTATAGTAAAAAATGAAAACATGGTGCTTCGTGTCTCCAAACAGGTTCACACCTTTACAGCTCCAGGACCCCACAAATTTACTGTTTACGGTAAATATGTTGGTATTTAAAAAATAAAAATAAATAAAATAACGGCAGATCGAATAGGGAAGACATAAACACAAAACTTCGCTAAAACTGTAGAAAAAAATCCAAAACTTTTTGGAATTGCCCAATTTTATTTAGTATGATTTTTTCCATGTGCATTTTCTATTTATAATTTCTTTGTACTCAACTTGCTCAAATTTCTATACAATTTAACATATTATAATGATAGGTAATTTAAGAAACTTCGCTCATACGATGCTACATGACCGGAATTTATCCTTTTTAGGACTACTCACTTCCTTGCCGTCCTTTCTCTAATCTGTACTATAAGATCTTCCGATCTTAAGATCTTCTTATCAATTTACCTTTGATCCGGTAGGTCGCTTGGAAAAGGAGACTTGTCTTCACAGTTGGTCGGTCGTTAACGACAGGCAGAGAAGACGTGATCACTTGGAACGGAATTCACCAAAAAACCGAACCGATTGCAGCCTTGTCACCCAACTTTCTGGACAACTGCATCAAAGAACTGTCTGCACTGGGAGTCACATAAACCACTCCTCTCGTACTACCCATCGCCTAATTCAACCTTTCAAAAATTTCGTAACTATCTACGTTACTACTGAATTGTATTCTTTTAATGTTGAATATCTAAGTAATTGCATCGAGATTTGATACATTTTCGTCTTCAGCTTCTGAAGAGCTATAGGTTGTATACCAAATTAATAAGACTAACATGATTTTGTACTCCTGCAAAGTGTCAAAATATTGTGACTCTGTTGTTCATATTATCCAGGCGCGTATCACAATATTCACATTCCGTCTGAGCCATAAAACGAAATTTATTTGATTAATATGGTCAAGACTTGTGTCAGTGAAGAGCACAGCATATGTATGTTGAGCTTAACAAGTAATTTTATCTTATTAGACCATCTTGAGGAAAAAGTAACCAGAGAATGTATTTTTCAATAGGGATAATAACAAAATTATCATACAGAGTTAAGGTACTAACACCTACTGAAGTTATTTTTCTTGCCATAACCTTACAACTACTCAACAGTTCCTAGCAGTATATATGCATATTTACATTGGTGAAGTCTGAGCTTTCATTCCAACAATCCGAACTCTTAGACTGAATCATGCTCGTTCCTTATTTAATGTTTTTTTGTTTTTTTTTTCGCATGGACTAAATAATGTACCTATATCGTATTTGAGGCATGACACTTTTACGCTATTTTTTTTTTTTTTTTTTTTTAATTTTTAGATTTTATTTGCCACATTAGAGATTAAAAAGGTTGTCCATTTCCTCGTGCTTCTACCACTATTTTATTAACTTTTTGTTATTTTCAGGTAGACCTTAAATATATGTATTGTTTTTAAATTTCCTAGAGTTTAGAAAAAAATGAATAGAAAAAAATTATTAGAAATTTATATTAACGTTGCATTTACACGATGAATTGAAATATTTATTAGATGTTTTTCCAGCTGATGTAGTCAATTGCATGCACAATAGTATTTAGTCGACAAGAAATGCCAAGTTAGTCTTCAATTTTTTGAAAAGAAAATGACCTCTAAGAAGAAGTATTAGCCTCAAAGGCGTTTTAGATAAATCTATTTTTCTATTATTAGAATTATTGCAATCTGTTCAAATACAAATCGTGAGGTTTTGTTGCTTATTCCATAATTTCGTTCATTCCAAACAGATAAATCTTGGTAGATACTGTTTCTTTCGAGGAAGATACTTAAATAATGTCTAATAATTTATTAATTACTTAATAAAGAATCGGTATTCAGTTCAAGGTTGGAACTAAATTTTGTTGCTCTGCCAATTACCTCCAGATTTTGTATTAAATGCTAAATTTATTTGTGATGTGATACATGTTTGTGAACTGTTCTTGCCGATATATTTTATAACGTTTTTATTAATGATAAGTTTATGCTGCAGGTTGTGTAGACAATTGCCTTCTGATTTTGATGAAAATAAATTTGAATTTTAAAATAAATTGTCTATGTATTAAAAATTGTTACAGTCTACTCGGTTCACCTTTTAACCTTAGTATTTGTATCAGTGTCACAGACGATGGATGAGCTGTGATCATTGTTGTTGCGTGGCTAATGTACGAACAAAAAATGAGAGTCACAAAAAAATCACGAGAAAATGGTGAAATTCACAAAAAATGGGAAACGCTGTAAACACTGAAAGATTGGATGTATGGGATGAAAGGAGTGTGAAGGTGGTCGTCCATTAGGTCGGCAGAGCGGCGCGGCGCGGCGCGGCGCGACGCTAAAATCTTGAGGTTCGTCCACTATAGGGCGGATTTCATTTTTCGACCCGCCGTTTTGCCAGTCCTGCGTCAACCGCACAGTGGGGCCAAATTGCCAAAAATGGGAAAAAAATCATTATCTTTGAAATGAATGAGTGTTTTGACTTGGGAATGGTTTCATTCGATTCAGAATACAAAAATACATTAGAAAATTATGTTTTCTGAAGTTTAAAATTATTATTTTAGCACTAAATCTTGTGACTTTTGAAAAAATTGAAGTTAATAAAAGTGGGAAAGGGTGTGAAAAATTTACTGTGATCATTTACCAACTTTTCGTATAAAAAGTTGTCTTTTTCGTTTCAGACAGAAGTCGTGGAATACGGTGATAATGGTTGTCTGAATTAAGGTTTCTTTATAAATATGTATGTAGGTATATTATACAGGTAGGTCTTAGCTTCGGCAAAGTGTGTTGCTGATTATTGAGATTCGGTCAGGCGATTGAGTAAATTTTGTTCCCGAGCTTTCGACGGTTTATTTCATCATCTTCAGGGGGTCTACGGACAGACTTTACAGTATTAGAAACAGTACCTTTACAAAATAATTAAATTAGTGTTAAGTGATTAAACTTTTGCAAAATTAATAATTCCTTTGCTTCCTCGCTTAATGGAAGAATCTTTGGAAGTAAAAGTCAAATCCCTTTTCAAGGTCTAGCCACATTGTTTACCGTCCTTGCACCTTGAAAAAATATTCTCATAGTTGAATTTCCGATTTGAGTATAGTTGATTGTCGTAATTTCGTAACAGATTTTCGTAACACAAATTCGTGATGTTCAGGCGAAATGGTAGCTTCGTCGTCAATTCCAAAAAAGGAGCGAAAAAGTGCTAATCATGCATCATGATCATTCGAGCTAATTTTCGTAAATTATTGTATTGTATACCTAATGTTAAATGCTTTTAAAATTTGAGCTTTTTGAGTGTAAAGAAATTGTTGGCTATTATTCTTATTAACCTTTATGGCAAAAAACGATTCAAAATTATAATCTGTTATTCAAAAAGAGATTTTGGAATTTTTCTTCTTCAGTTTTTATAGATTTTTTTAAAGCAAATTTATATAACATTTAATTAAATCTTTCAGCATAATTTTGAACGTAAAATTTTCAATGTTCTATTTTTATAGTTAATAAACTTTATTTGAGCAATATTCCACCAAGAAATATAAATTCAATCATTTTCAGCCGTATTTAGCCATTTTTAGTGATTTTTTCAACACATTTTTTGAAATTTGACCAATCTAATGTGTGACGCAAAGACGGTCTCGCTATGCCTTTGATCACATTTTAATCCACTACACCTGAATACGGTGGAATACGGCGAAGAAATTTGTACAGCTTCTTGATAATGGTCAGAACTTCAAGGAAAAAAATGAGCCGAACCGAAGGAAGGCGAAGCTCGTTTTTTCCATGCCTGACAAGCTGTATTTCGCAATGAAACCCAAATCTGGAGCTAATGTTCAAGCCATAATGTTTTGAAAAAATAATCAGTATTTCTTAGCGATACTACATGAATATATTGCCAACATTATACTATTTAGGATTTTTTTTCAATCACATAGAACGTGGTAGGCAATTTTCAAATTATACTCTCTAAAAGCTTAAAATCTCGAAATATCATGTTTCAGCCTACATTTGGTAGTGAAAACAATTTTTAGCCACTGAAGGTCTTTCACTCCCTTATTCGATAGGTAATAAACTTTGAGAAAACCACATTACATCCCTTTTTTAGTCACTTTGCAAAAATGGATTTTTTCCACCTTGGCCCCACTGTGCGTCGTGCAGTGAGGTACCCTCTATTGAAAAATGCGGTCGGACGGAGGAATATTTTCTTCGGACGACGAAGAAATGTTCGCTTTTGCTGCAGCTCTGGAAGCTGAAGAGGAGGAGGAAATTACTGAAAGCAGGAAGAGGCAATGGATCCATCCGATCAACGCAAAAAGATTGGACTTGGGGGAACACAACCACCTTTTCCATGATTTATTGAGAGATGAAAAGAAATTCGTCCAATATTTCAGGATGTCTCAGCAAAAGTTTTTTGAGCTTCATGAAATGATCAAGCCACTGATAGTGAAGCTAGACACTAAATTTCGACTGATAGACTGACTGACAGACACTCGATTTCGTGTCTGAGGTAAGATCCAGAAAATATACACGATTAAATAGAGAGAGTACTTATTTCTTTTTATTAGAAATAATAAAACATTCCTTTTTTAAAAAATATAATAGGCTTTTCCTGGCATCTAATAGCAAAAAACGACAGTTGTTGGTTACAAAAATAAGGAAGTCTAGAACGCACATAATACCTAATCTTATAATTTTAGCCTGCTATTCAAATGGCTGTTAAAATTATTGCAATTTTAATTTAAAAAAAGGGAAACTGATTTGGCTCTTGTTTAGCAGGTTATTCATAAGAATGGCTTGTTCATTATATGATAAGAAACAATGAGAGAATTCAGTTAAAAATGGCCGAGGTCGCACGAGCGCTTACGAAAATGGCCGAGGTCGGAAATTTTCCGCTCCGCCCTTCGTCCACTAGGTCGGTGGGGCGGTGCGAAATATTTCGGCGCCGCGCCGCGTTCCAGAAGTTTGGAGAGCAGTCGAGAGCGGAAATTTTTCGACTCACCCGCGCCGCGCCGCGCTACCGACCTAGTGGACGGACTGCCATTCATTTACATTATATTTCTAGAGAATGATTGTGGCGCCGCGCCGCGCCGCGCCGCTCTACCGACCTGGTGGACGACCACCTTGAGAGAGACAGAAGACCAGGAAATTGTTTCCAAATGATTTTTACCTTCTTAAGGCCGTATCACACTTGTATTTTTTCCGCATTTTAAGCGCTGAAACGTGAAGAAGGCAAAGTGCTTTTTTTCAAGGTCAGCTGTGGATGTTGAGGAGGAATAAATGCAAAAACAGCGCATTCTGGCGGAATGCGTTTTTATTAAATCTGTCAGGTTAGGGCTCCTAGGGGTTTTTCATTGAATTGTAACCTCCCCAAGGGTTATGTTTAGCATTTTTCTTGCGTCAAGGTAAAAATTAGAACGTGTTCTAATTTTCCCAAGTGAGTTTAAAGACGCTCCGCCAGGATGCGCAATGGTCGAAAAAGCTGACCTTGGAAAAACGCACTTCTTCTTCACGTTTTGGCATTAAAAACGCAGAAAAAATGCTAGTGTGATACGGCCTTTAGGCCCGATTCACTCATAAGAGGTGACAAGCGGACGCGCGGTGCGGGCGAGGTGAGAGGTACGCCGCTTCGACGCCTCTTCCATGTAAACGTATTGTCCAATCTCCACATAAGAGGTGCCTCGCCTCTTGGGCACCTCCCAGAATAATTACGCAGAGCGATCCAGATTTTAATTAAAACTTTATGAATTTATTGTATTCCATAAAAATATACATTTAAAATATAAAAAAAAAACATTTAAAAGTTCTGGTACCTTTCTGGATACGTGTTTTGCTCTATCATGGCGTGAAATATCCCATCCCTGTTTTTTTTTCTTCCCACAAAGGGTGGCAAAACTTTTTTCTGAGTATTAAGGGGGGACCGGATAGGATGTAAAAAAAGTTGAAAGTATTTTTCTCAGCCATTTTTTGAACAATTTTGATGGTGTTTGCTACATTTTACCAAGGAAAGAGTACCATAATGCAACTCACAATTTAAAATCAAATTTTCGAAAATTTTGGTAAAAAATCTTTTTTTTGCATGAATTTGAACTAATTTAAAAAATTCCTATGGGTAAAAACGTTGAGGTTTTCAGTAGGTAATATTATAAAGAAACGAATGCCACCTATCGCATCAAAATAGGGAATAAATTAGCTGAGAAAAATTTGTTATCAGGTAACGGGGAATTCTGAGATATGCATAGGCCGCGCGGGGGGGTGGAAGAGGATCCTCGAAGTCACGCAAGTTCAGCGGGCTGCTGGTAGATGCCAGTATTGCGCTCACCATTCACCCGCCACCGCTGTGCACTACCTTCTCCCCTCCCGCACAAGACTGCTGCCTAATCCATCCCCTCGATAACTCCCTTACTACTCATCCTAGGCGCCGGGATTTTATGACGAGCTCGGTTCACTCCACTTTTTTCGGAATATATATATGTACATAATATCGGTACCTACCTACCATTTTGCTACCTCACTACAGAAGTCCCACAAAAATTATTTTGTCTCCAAATTACCAGCGCTATATTTCCGCCAAAACGGCAGACCACAGGGGGCCTTCGAGGTCATTCCCCTCCCCCCCACGCAGGCTCATGCCGAACCCTCCACGCCCTCCCCTATCAACCCTTTGGAGTTCAGTTCAAACTTCATACTCGCAATCAAAACAGCACACGCGCACACGCCCACACACGCACACGCGATACACGTGATACACGCGCACATGCGATACACGCGATACACGCGCACAAGCTCACACGCACACGCGCATACGCACACGCACACGCGCACGCTCACACGCGCATGCACACACACGCACGCACACACACGCACGCACACACACAATACACCCGATACACGCGCACACATGCGATACATGCGATACACCCGATACACGCGCACACGCGCATGCGATACAGGCGATACACGCGATACACGCTATACACGCCATACACGAGCACATGCGATACACGCGATACGCGCGCACACGCCCACCCGCGATACACGCAATACACGCGATACACGCACACACGCGCACGCGCGCACGAGCACGCACGCACACGCGATACACGCGCACACGATACACGCGATACGCGCGCACACGCCCACACGCGATACACGAGATACACGCAATACACGCGATACACGAACACACGCGCACGCGCGCACGAGCACGCACGCACACGTGATACACGCGCACACCCGCACACGCGCACAAGATACACGCGATACACGGGATACACGCGCACACGCTCACACGCGATACACACGCACACGCGATACACGCGCACACGCCCACACACGCACACGCGATACACGCGATACACACGATACACTCAATACACGCGCACACACGCACAAGCGCACGCACACACGCGATACACGCGATACACACGCACGCACACACACAATAAACCCGATACATGCGATACACGCGCACACACGATACACGCACACGCGATACACGCGATACACGCGCACACGCGCACACACGATACACGCGATACACGCAATACACGCGATACACGCACACACGCGCACGAGCACGCACGCAAACGCGATAAACGCGCACACGCGATACACGCGCACATGCGATAAACGTGATACACACGATACACGCAATACACGCGCACACACGCGCACGCACACACGCGATACACGCGATTCACGCGCACAAGCGATACACGCGCACACGCCCACACACGCACACGCCCACACACGCACACGCGCTACACGCGATACATGCGATACACGTGATACACGCGCACACGCCCACACACGCACACGCTATACACGCGCACACCCGATACAGGCGAGACACTCGATACACGCGCACACGCGATACACGCGCACACGCGATAAAAGCGATACACGCACACACGTGCACACGCGCACGAGCGTGCACGCGCACACGCGATACACGTGCACACGCGATACACGCGCACACGCGATACACGCGCGCACGCACACACACGCGCACGCACGCACTCACGCGCACGCTCACACGCGCACGCTCACACACGCACGCACACACGCGATACACGAGATACACGCGCACACGCGTACGCACACGCGCACGCACACACGTTCACGCATACACGCGCACGCTCACACGCGCATGCACACACACGCACACATACACACACAATACACGCGATACAGGCGATACACGCGATACACGCGCACACGCGATACACGCGATACACTCGATACACGCGCACACGCGATACATGCGATACACGCGATACACGCGATACACGCGATACACGCGATACACGCGATACACGCGATCACACGCGATACACGCCCACACACACGCGATACACGCGATACACACGCACACGCGCACACATGCGATACACGCGATACACGCGCACACGCCCACACGCGCACACGCGATACACGCGCACACGCGATACACGCCATACACGCGATACACGCGCACACGCGATACACGCGCACACGCGATACATGCGCACAAGCTCACACGCGATACACGCAATACACGCGATACACGCGATAAAAGCGATATACGCACACACGTGCACACGCGCACGAGCGTGCATGCGCACACGCGATACACGCGATACACGCGCACACGCGCGCGCGCACGCACACGCGCACGCACGCACACACGCGCACGCTCACACACGCACGCACACACACAATACACGCGATACACGAGATACACGCGCACACGCGTACGCGCATGCGCACACGCGCACGCACACACGCACACACGTTCACGCATACACGCGCACGCTCACACGCGCATGAACACACACTCACACACACACGCAATACACGCGATACACGCAATACACGAGATACACGCGATACACGCGCACACGCGATACACGCGATACACGCGCACACGCGATACATGCGATACACGCAATACACACGATACACGCGATACACGCTCACACGCACACGCGCACACGCGCACGCGAACACACGCGATACACGCGATACACGCGCACACGCCCACACACGATACACGCGATACAAGCGATACACGCGATACAGGCAATACACGCGATACACTCGATACACGCGCACATGTGATACACGCGATACACGCGCACAAGCTCACACGCGATACACGCAACACACGCGATACACGCGATAAAAGCGATACACGCACACACGTGCACACACGCACGAGCGTGCACGCGCACACGCGATACACGCGCACACGCGATACACGCGCACACGAGCGCACGCACGCAAACGCGCACGCACGCACACACGCGCACGCTCACATGCGCACGCTCACACACGCACGCACACACACAATACACGCGATACACGCGATACACGAGATACACGCGCACACGCGTACGCACACGCGCACGCACACACGTTCACGCACGATACACGCGATACACGCGCACACGCGATACACGCAATACACGCGCACACGCGATACACATGATACACGCGATACACGCGATACACGCGATACACGCGATACACGCGCAAACGCGCACACGCGCACACGCCCACACACGCACACGCGATACACGCGATACACGCGCACACGCCCACACACGCACACGCGATACACGCGATACACGCGCACACGCGATACACGCGATACACGTGATACACGCGCACACGCGATACACGCGCACATGCGATACACGCGCACACGCCCACACACGCACACGCGATACACGCGATACACGCGATACACGCGATACACGCGATACACGCGCACATGCGATACACGCGATACACGCGCACACGCGATACACGCGCACAAGCGCACACGCGATACACGCGCACACGCGATACACGCGCAACACGCGATACACGCGATACACGCCCACACACGCACACGCGCACGAGCGCGCACGCACATGCGATACACACGATACACGCGCACAAGCTCACACGCGATACACGCAATACACGCGATACACGCGATAAAAGCGATATACGCACACATGTGCACACGCGCACGAGCGTGCACGCGCACACGCGATACACGCGCACACGCACGCACACGCGCACACACGCGCACGCACACACGCGCACGCTCACACACGCACGCACACACACACACAATACACGCGATACACGCGATACACAAGATACACGCGCACACGCGTACGCACACGCGCATGCACACACGTTCACGCATACACGCGCACGCGCACACGCGCACGCACACACGCGCACACGCAATACACACGATACACGCGATACACGCGATACACGCGATACACGCACACACGCGATACACGCGATACACGCGATACACGCGCACACGCGATACACGCGCACATGCGATACACGCGATACACGCACACAAGCGCACACGCGATACACGCAATACACGCGTTACACGCGATACAAGCGATATACGCGCACACGCGCACACGCGCACGAGCGCACACGCGCACACGCGATACACACGATACACGCGCGCACGCACGGAGACGCGCACGCACGCACACACGCGCACGCTCACACGCGCACGCTCACACACGCACGCACACACACAATACACACGATACACGCGATACACGAGATACACGCGTACGCACACGCGCATGCGCACACGCGCACGCACACACGCGCATGCACACACACTCACACACACACGCGATACACGCGATACATGCGATACACGCGCACACGCGATACACGCGATACATGCGATACGCGCGATACACACGATACACGCGATACACCCGGTACACGCGATACACGCGCACACGCCCACACTCGCACACGCGATACACGCGATACACGCGCACACGCGATACACGCGATACACGCGATACACGCGATACACGCGCACATGCGATACACGCGATACACGCGCACATGCGATACACGCGATACACGCGATACACGCGCACAAGCGCACACGCGATACACGCAATTCACGCGATACACGCGATACACGCCCACACACGCACACGCGCACGAGCGCGCACGCACAGGCGATACACGCGCACACGCAATTCACGCGCACACGCGATACACGCGATACACGCCCACACACGCACACGCGCACGAGCGCGTACGCACACGCGATACACGCGCACGCACACGCGATACACGCGCACACGCGATACACGCGATACACACGCACACGCGCACACGCGATACACGCGATACACGCGATACACGCGATACACGCGCACACGCAATACACGCGATACACGCGCACACGCAATACACGCGCACATGCGATACACGCGATACACCCGGTACACGCGATACACGCGCACACGCCCACACACGCACACGCGATACACATGATACACGCGCACACGCGATACAGGCGATACACGTGATGCACATGCGATACACGCGCACATGCGATACACGCGCACAAGCGCACACGCGATACACGCGCACACGCGATACACGCGCACACGCGATACACGCGCACACACACACACGCGCACGAGCGCGCACGCACACGCGATACACGCGCACACGCAATTCACGCGCACACGCGATACACGCGATACACACGCACACGCGCACACATGCGATACAAGCGATACATGCGATACACGCAATACACGCGCACACACGCACAAGCGCACGCACACACGCGATACACACGCAACACGCGCACACGCGATACACGCGCACACGCCCACACACGCACACGAGATACACGCGATACACGCGCACACGCGATACAGGCAAGACACTCGATACACGCGCACACGCGATACACGCGCACATGCGATACACACAATACACGCGCACAAGCGCACACGTGATACACGCACACACGCGATACACGCGATAAAAGCGATATACGCACACACGTGCACACGCGCACGAGCGTGCACGCGCACACGCACGCACACGCGCACACACGCGCACGCACACACACAATACACGCAATACACGAGATACACGCGCACACGCGTACGCACACGCGCAAGCACACACGTTCACGCATACACGCGCACGCTCACACGCGCATGCACACACACGCACACACACACACACAATACACGCGATACACGAGATACACGCGATACACGCGCACACGCGATACACGCGCACACGCGATACACGCGATACACGCGATACACGCGATACACGCGCACACACGCACACGCGCACATGCGATACAGGCGATACACGCGATACACGCGCACATGCGATACACGCGATACACGCGCACACGCCCACACACACGCGATACACGCGCACACGCCCACACACGCGCACGCGCACGAGCGCGCACGCACACGCGATACACGCGCACACGCAATTCACGCGCACATGCGATACACGCGATACACACGCACACGCGCACACGCGATACACGTCGATACACGGGATACACACGATACACGCAATACACGCGCACAACCGCACACGCGCACGCACACACGCGATACACGCGATACACGCACACGCGATACACGCGCACACGCCCACACACGCACACGCGACACACGCGATACACGCGCACACGCGATACAGGCGAGACACTCGATACACGCGCACACGCGATACACGTGCACATGCGATACACGCGATACACGCGCACAAGCACACACGCGATACACGCAATACATGCGATACACGCGATAAAAGCGATATACGCACACACGTGCACACGCGCACGAGCGTGCACGCGCACACGCGATACACGCGAGACACGCGCACACGCGCGCACGCACGCACACGCGCACGCACGCACAAACGCGCATGCACACACACTCACACACACACACAATACACGCGATACACGAGATACACGCGATACATGCGATACACGTGATACCCGCAATACATGAGATACACGCGATACACGCGTACACGCGATACACGCGCACACGCGCAGACGCGATACACGCGATACACGCGCATACGCGATACATGCGATACACGCGATACACGCGATACATGCGATTCACGCGATACACGCGCACATGCGATACACACGATACACGCGATATACGCGCACACGCGATACACGCGATACACGCGCTACACCCGATACACGCCCACACACGCACACGCGCACGAGTGCGCACGCACACGCGATACACACACGCACACGCAATTCACGCGCACACGCGATACACACGCACACGCGCACACGCGATACACACGCACACGCCTACACACGCACACGTGATACACGCGAGACACTCGATACACGCGTACACGCGATACACGCGCACATGCGATACACGCGCAAAATCTCACACGCGATACACGCGCACACGCGATACACGCAATACAAGCGCACATGCACGCGCACGCACACGCGCATACGCGCACGCACACGCGCGCACACGCGCATACGCTAACGCACACGCGCGCACGCACACACGCGCACGCTCACACGCGCTTGCACACACACGCACGCACACACACAATACAAGCGATACACGAGATACACGAGATACACGCAATACACGCGATACACGCGATACACGCGATACACGCGATACATGCGATACACGTGATACACGCGATACACCCGGTACACGCGATACACGCGCACAAGCGCACACGCGATACACGCGATACACGCGCACACGCGATACACGCGATACACGCGCACACGCCCACACACGATACACGAGATACAAGCGATACACGCGCACACGCAATACATGCGATACACGCGATACACGCGCACACGCGATACACGCGATACATGCGATACACTAGATACACGCACGCAGGCACGCACGCGATACACGCGATACACGCGATAAAAGCGATATACGCACACACGTGCACACGCGCACGAGCGTGCACGCGCACATGCGATACACGCGATACACGCGCACAAGCTCACACGCGATACACGCAACACACGCGATACACGCGATAAAAGCGATACACGCACACACGTGCACACACGCACGAGCGTGCACGCGCACACGCGATACACGCGCACACGCGATACACGCGCACACGAGCGCACGCACGCAAACGCGCACGCATGCACACACGCGCACGCACACACACACACGCACGCACACACACAATACACGCGATACACGCGATACACGAGATACACGCGCACACGCGTACGCACACGCGCACGCACACACGTTCACGCATACACGCGCACGCTCACACGCGCATGCACACACACGCACACACACACACACAATACACGCGATACACGAGATACACGCGATACACACGCACACGCGATACACGCAATACACGCGATACACGCGCACACGCGATACACAAATACATGCATTACATGCGATACAAGCTATACACGCGATACAGGCGATACACGCGCACACGCCCACACACGCACACGCGACACACGCGATACACGAGCACACGCGATACACGCGATACACGCGATACACGTGATACACGCGATACACGCGATACACGCGCACATGCAATACACGCGCACAAGCGCACACACGATACACGCGCACACGCGATACACGCGACACACGCGATACACGCGATACACGCCCACACACCCACACGCGACACACACGTTCACGCATACACGCGCACGCTACACGCGCATGCACACACACGCACACACACACACACACAATACACGCAATACACGCGATACACGAGATACACGAGATACACGCGCACATGTGATACAGGCGAGACACTCGATACACGCGCGCACGCGATACACGCGCACATGCGATACACACGATACACGCACACAAGCTCACATGCGATACACGCAATACACGCGTTACACGAGATAAAAGCGATATACGCACACACGTGCACACGCGCACGAGCGTGCACGCGCACACGCGATACACACGATACACGCGCGCACGCACGGAGACGCGCACGCACGCAAACACGCGCACGCTCACATGCGCACGCTCACACGCGCACGCTCACACACGCACGCACACACACACAATACACACGATACACGCGATACACGAGATACACGCGTACACACACGCGCATGCGCACACGCGCACGCACACACGCGCATGCACACACACTCACACACACACACTATACACGCGATACACGCGATACACGCGCACACGCGATACATGCGATACACGCGATACACGCGATACACGCGATACACGCGATACACGCGATACACGCGCACACGCCCACACTCGCACACGCGATACACGTGATACACGAGCATACGCGATACAGGCGATACACGCGATACACGCAATTCACACGCACATGCGATACACGCGATACACGCGCACATGCGATACGCGCGATACACGCGAAACACGCGCACAAGCTCACACGCGATACACGCAATACACGCGATACACGCACACACGCCCACACACGCACACGCGCACGAGCGCGCACGCACAGGCGATACACGCGCACACGCAATTCACGCGCACACGCAATACACGCGATACACGCCCACACACGCACACGCGCACGAGCGCGCACCCACACGCGATACACACGCACACGCAATTCACGCGCACACGATACACGCGATACACACGCACACGCGCACACGCGATACACGCGATACACGAGATACACGCGATACACGCGCACACGCAATACACGCGATACACGCGCACACGCGATACATGCGATACATGTGATACACGCGATACACCCGGTACACGTGATACACGCGCACACGCCCACACACGCACACGCTATACACGCGCACACACGCGATACAGGCGATACACGTGATACACGAGCACATGCGATACACGCGCACACGCGATACACGCGCACAAGCGCACACGCGATACACGCGCACACGCATACACGCGCACACGCGATAAAACGCCCACACACGCACACGCGCACGAGCGCGCTCGCACACGCGATACACGCGCACAAGCAAACACGCGATACACGCGATACACACGCACACGCGCACACATGCGATACACGCGATACATGCGATACACGCGCACACGCCCACACGCGCACACGCGATACACGCGCACACGCGCACACGCGATACACGCGCACACGCCCACACACGCACACGAGATACACGCGATACACGCGCACACGCGATACAAGCAATACACGTGATACACGCGCACACGCGATACACGCGCACATGCGATACACGCGATACACGCGCACAAGCGCACACGTGATACACGCAATACACGCGATACACGCGATACATGCGATACACGCGCACAAGCGCGCACGCACACACGCGCCTGCACACACGCGCACGCACACACACAATAATGCGATACACGTGATACACGCGCACACGCGTACGCACACGCGCACGCACACACGTTCACGCATACACGCGCACGCGCACACGCGCACGCACACACGCACACGCGCACACACGATACAAGCGATACACGCGATACACGAGATACACGCGATACACGCGCACACGCGATACACGCGCACACGCGATACACGCGATACACACGATACACGCGATACACGCGCACACACGCACACGCGATACACGCGCACACGCGATACACGCGATACACGCGATACACGCGCACATGCGATACACGCGATACACGCGCACACGCCCACACACGCACACGCGATACACGCGCACACGCAATTCACGCGCACACGCGATACACGCGATACACGCGCACACGCCCACACACGCACACGCGCACGAGCGCGCACGCACACGCGATACACGCGCACACGCAATTCACGCGCACATGCGATACACGCGATACACACGCACACGCGCACACGCGATACACGCGATACACGCGATACACACGATACACGCGATACACGCGCACAACACGCGCACAAGTGCGCGCACACACGCGATACACGCGATACACGCGCACACGCGATACACGCGATACACGCGCACACGCCCACACACGCACACGCGATACACGCGCACACGCGATACAGGCGAGACACTCGATACACGCGCACACACGATACACGTGCACATGCGATACACGCGATACACGTGCACAAGCTCACACGCGATACACGCAATACACGCGATACACGCGATAAAAGCGATATACGCACACACGTGCACACGCGCACGAGCGTGCACGCACACGCGATACACGCGATACACGCGCACACGCGCGCACGCACGCACACGCGCACGCACGCACAAACGCGCACGCACGCACACACGCGCACGCTCACATGCGCACGCTCACACGCGCACGCTCACACACGCACGCACACACACAATACAACGCGATACACGAGATACACGCGTACGCACACGCGCATGCGCACACGCGCACGCACACACGCGCACGCACACACGT
Organism: Adelphocoris suturalis; assembly: GCA_030762985.1. NCBI lineage: Eukaryota > Metazoa > Arthropoda > Insecta > Hemiptera > Miridae > Adelphocoris > Adelphocoris suturalis. Next base: position 18,091,529 of record CM061047.1, read on the forward strand.
TCACGCATACACGCGCACGCTCACACGCGCATGCGCACACGCGCACGCACACACGCGATACACGCGATACACGCAATACATGCGATACACGCAATACACGCGCACACGCGATACACGCAATACATGCGATACATGCGATACACGTGATACACGCGACACACCCGGTACACGCGATACACGCGGACACGCCAACACACGCACACGCGATACACGCGATACACGCACACACGCGATACAGGCGATACACGCGATACACGCAATACATGCGATACACGCGCACATGCGATACACACGATACACGTGATACACGCGCACATGCGATACACTCGATACACGCGATACACGCGATATACGCGCACACGCCCACACACGCACACGCGCACGAGCGCGCGCGCACACGCGATACACACGCACACGCAATACACGCGCACACGCGATACACACGCACACGCGCACACGCGATACACACGCACACGCGATACATGCGCACACGCGATACACGCGGTACACGCGAGACACTCGATACACGCGTACACGCGATACACGCGCACATGCGATACACGCGATACACGCGATACACGCGCACACGCGATACACGCAATACACGCGCACACGCGATACACGCGCACACGCGATACACGCGATACACACGATACACGCGATACACGCGCACACACGCACACGCGATACACGCGCACACGCGATACACGCGATACACGCGATACACGCGCACATGCGATACACGCGATACACGCGCACACGCCCACACGCACACACGCAATACACGCGCACACGCAATTCACGCGCACACGCGATACACGCGATACACGCGCACACGCCCACACACGCACACGCGCACGAGCGCGCACGCACACGCGATACACGCGCACACGCAATTCACGCGCACATGCGATACACGCGATACACACGCACACGCGCACACGCGATACACGCGATACACGGGATACACACGATACACGCAATACACGCGCACACACGCACAAGCGCACGCACACACGCGATACACGCGATACACGCGCACACGCGATACACGCGATACACGCGCACACGCCCACACACGCACACGCGATACACGCGATACACGCGCGCACACGATACAGGCGAGTCACTCGATACACGCGCACACGCGATACACGTGATAATGCGATACACGCGATACACGCGCACAAGCACAAACGCGATACAAGGGATACACGCGATACACGCGATAAAAGCGATATACGCACACACGTGCACACGCGCACGAGCGTGCACGCGCACACGCGATACACGCGATACACGCGCACACGCGCGCACGCACGCACACGCGCACGCACGCACAAACGCGCACGCACGCACACACGCGCACGCTCACATGCGCACGCTCACACGCGCACGCTCACACACGCACGCACACACACAATACACGCGATACACGAGATACACGCGTACGCACACGCGCATGCGCACACGCGCACGCACACACGCGCACGCACACACGTTCACGCATACACGCGCACGCTCACACGCGCATGCACACACACTCACACACACACACAATACACACGATACACGCGATACACGCGATACACGCGCACTTGAGCACACGCGCACACGCGATACACACGATACACGCGATACATGCGATACACGCGATACACGCGATACACCCGGTACACGCGATACACGCGCACACGCCCACACACGCACACGCGATACACGTGATACTCGAGCATACGCGATACAGGCGATACACGCGATACACGCGATACATGCGATACACGCGATACACGCGCACAATGCGATACACACGATACACGCGATACACGCGCACAAGCTCACACGCGATACACGCGATTCACGCGATACACGCATTACACGCCCACACACGCACACGCGCACGAGCGCGCACGCACACGCGATACACACGCACACGCAATTCACGCGCACACGCGATACACTCGCACACACGATACACGCGATACACGCGCACACGCCTACACGCGCACATGCGATACACGTGATACACACGATACACGTGATACAAGCGCACACGCGATACACGCGCACATGCGATACACGCGCAAAATCTCACACGCGATACACACGCACACGCGATACACGCAATACACGCGCACAAGCGCACACGCGCACGCACACGCGCATGCACACACACGCACGCACACACACAATACAAGCGATACACGCGATACACGCAATACACGCGATACACGCGATACACGCGATACAAGCGATACACGTGATACACGCGATACACGCGCACACGCAATACACGCGATACACGCGCACACGCGCACACGCGATACACGCGATACACGCGCACACGCGATACACGCGATACACGCGCACACGCCCACACACGCACACAAGATACACGCGATACACGCGCACACGCGGACACGCAATACAGGCGATACACGCGAAACACGCGGTACACGCGCACACAAGCACACGCGCACACGCGATACACGCGATACACGCGGCACACGCTCACACGCGATACACGCGATACACGCGATTAACGCGATATACGCACACACGTGCACACGCGCACGAGCGTGCACGCGCACATGCGATACACGCGCACAAGCTCACACGCGATACACGCAACACACGCGATAAAAGCGATACACGCACACACGTGCACACACGCACGAGCGTGCACGCGCACACGCGATACACGCGCACACGCGATACACGCGCACACGAGAGCACGCACGCAAACGCGCACGCACGCACACACGCGCACGCTCACATGCGCACGCTCACACACGCACGCACGCACACACACAATACACGCGATACACGCGATACACGAGATACACGCGCACACGCGTACGCACACGCGCACGCACACACGTTCACGCATACACGCGCACGCTCACACGCGCATGCACACACACGCACACACACACACACACAATACACGCGATACACGTTATACACGTGATACACACGCACACGCGATACACGCAATACACGCAATACACGCGCACACGCGATACATGTGATACACGCGATACACCGGATACACGCGATACACGCGCACACGCCCACACACGCACACGCGATACACGTGATACACGAGCATACGCGATACATGCGATACACGCGATACACGCGCACATGCGATACACACAATACACGCGATACATGCGCACACGCGATACAAGAATACACGCGATACACTCGATTCACGCCCACACACCCGCACTCGCGATACACGCGATACACGCCCACACACGCACACGCGCACGAGCGCGCACGCACATGCGATACACACGATACACGCGCACAAGCTCACACGCGATACACGCAATACACGCGATACACGCGATAAAAGCGATATACGCACACACGTGCACACGCGCACGAGCGTGCACGCGCACACGCGATACACGCGCACACGCACGCACACGCGCACACACGCGCACGCACACACGCGCACGCTCACACACGCACGCACACACACACAATACACGCGATACACGCGATACACAAGATACACGCGCACACGCGTACGCACACGCGCACGCACACACGTTCACGCATACAGGCGCACGCTCACACGCGCATGCACACACACGCACACACACACACACACACACACACAATACACGCGATACACGCGATACACGTGATACATGCGATACACGCGCACACGCGATTCACGCGATACAAGCGATACACGCGCACACGCGATACACGCGCACATGCGATACACGCGATACATGCCATACACGCGATACACGCAATACACGCGATACACGCGAAACACGCGATACACGCACACACGTGCACACGCGCACGAGCGTGCACGCGCACACGCGATACACACGATACACGCGCGCACGCACGGAGACGCGCACGCACGCACACATGCGCACGCTCACACGCGCACGCTCACACACGCACGCACACACACAATACACACGATACACGCGATACACGAGATACACGCGTACGCACACTCGCATGCGCACACGCGCACGCACACACGCGCATGCACACACACTCACACACACACGCAATACACGCGATACACGCGATACATGCGCACACGCGATACACGCGATACACGCGATACATGCGATACACGTGATACACGCGATACACCCGATACACGCGATACACGCGCACAAGCGCACACGCGATACACGCGATACACGCGATACACGTGATACAGGCGATACACGTGATACACACGCACATGCGATACACGCGATACACGCGCACATGCGATACACGCGATACATGCGCACAAGCGTACACGCGATACACGCGATACAGGCGATACACGCACACACGCCCACACACGCACACGCGCACGAGCGCGCACGCACAGGCGATACACGCGCACACGCAATTCACGCGCACACGCGATACACGCGATACACGCCCACACACGCACACGCGCACGAGCGCGCACGCACACGCGATACACGCGCACACGCAATACACGCGCACACGCGATACACGCGATACACACGCACACGCGCACACATGCGATACACGCGATACATGCGATACACGCGATACACGCGCACACGCGCACACGCGCACGCACACACGCGATACACACGCACACGCGATACACGCGCACACACACACGCGATACACGCGATACACGGGCACACGCGATACACGCGATACACACGATACACGCGCACACGCGATACACGCACACGCGCACGCACACACGCGCACACGCAATACACACAATACACGCGATACACGAGATACACGCGATACACGCGCACACGCGATACACGCGCACACGCGATACACGCGATACACACGATACACGCGATACACGCGCACACGCGCACACGCCCACACACGCACACGCGATACACACGCGATACAGGCGATACACGCGATACACGCGCACATGCGATACACGCGATACACGCGCCCACACACACGCGATACACGCGCACACGCAATTCACGCGCACACGCGATACACGCACACACGCCCACACACGCACACGCGCACGAGCGCGCACGCACACGCGATACACGCGCACACGCAATTCACGTGCACATGCGATACACTCGATACACACGCACACGCGCACACATGCGATACACGCGATACACACGATACACGCAATACACGCGCGCACACGCACACGCGCGCACGCACACACGCGATACACGCGATACACGCGCACACGCGATACACGCGATACACGCGCACACGCCCACACACGCACACGCGATACACGCGATACACGCGCACACGCGATACACGCGCACACGCGATAAACGCGCACACGCGATACACGTGCACATGCGATACACGCGATACACGCGCACAAGCTCACATGCGATACACGCAATACACGCGATACACGCGATAAAAGCGATATACGCACACACGTGCACACGCGCACGAGCGTGCACGCGCACACGCAATACACGCGCACACGCGCGCACGCACGCACACGCGCACGCACGCACAAACGCGCACGCACGCACACACGCGCACGCTCACATGCGCACGCTCACACGCGCACGCTCACACACGCACGCACACACACAATACACGCGATACACGAGATACACGCGTACGCACACGCGCAAGCACACATGCGCACGCACACACGCGCACGCACACACGCACACACGCGCACGCTCACACGCGCATGCACACACACTCACACACACACACAATACACGCGAAACACGAAATACACGCGATACACGCGACACACGCGATACACGCGATACACGCGACGCGATACACGCGCACACGCGATACACGCAATACACGCGCACAAGCGCACACGCGCACGCACACACGCATACGCGCACGCACACGCGCGCACACGCGCATACGCGCACGCACACGCGCGCACGCACACACGCGCACGCTCACACGCGCATGCACACACACGCACGCACACACACAATACAAGCGATACACGAGATACACGAGATACACGCAATACACGCGATACACCCGCACACGCGATAAACCCGATACACGTGATACACGCGATACACGCGCACACGCGATACACGCGCACACGTGATACACGCGATACACGCGCACACGCGATACACGCGCACACGCAATACACGCGATACACGCGCACACGCAATACACGCAATACACGCGCACATGCGATACACGCGATACACACAATACACGCGATACACGCGATACACGCGATAAAAGCAATATACGCACACACGTGCACACGCGCACGAGCGTGCACGCGCACACGCGATACACGCGCACACCCGCGCACGCACGCACACGCGCACGCACGCACAAACGCGCACGCACGCACACACGCGCACGCTCACATGCGCACGCTCACACGCGCACGCTCACACACGCACGCACACACACAATACACGCGATACACGAGATACACGCGTACGCACACGCGCATGCGCACACGCGCACGCACACACGCGCACGCACACACGTTCACGCATACACGCGCACGCTCACACGCGCATGCACACACACTCACACGCACACACGCGATACACACGATACACGCGATACACGAGATACACGCGATACACGCGCACACGCGATACACGCGATACACGCGATACACGCGATACACGCGATACACGCGATACACGCGATACACGCGATACACGCGATACACGCGATACACGCGCACACGCCCACACACGCACACGCGATACACGCGATACACGCGATACACGCGATACACGCGATACACGCGATACACGCGATACACGCGATACACGCGATACACGCGCACATGCGATACACGCGATACACGCGCACACGCACACACGCGATACACGCAATACAACGCCCACACACGCACACGCGCACGCACACACGCAATACACGCCCACACGCAATTCACGCGCACACGCGATACACGCACACACGCCCACACACGCACACGCGCACGAGCGCGCACGCACACGCGATACACGCCCACACGCAATACACGTGCACACGCGACACACGCGCACACGCGATACACGCGATACACGCGCACACGCCCACACACGCACACGCGATACAGGCGATACACGCAATATACGCGCACATGTGATACACGCGCACATGCGATACAGGCGATACAAGCGCACACGCGATACACGCGCACACGCGATACACGCAATACACGCGATACACGCAATACACGCGCACAAGCGCACACGCGCACACGCGCACGCACACACGCGCACGCACACACGCGCACGCACAAACGCGCATGCACACACGCGCACGCACACACACAATACAAGCGATACACGAGATTTTTTTTTTTTTTTTAATTTTTAAAGCCATTTATTATCATTTTACATTACAAAACAAATGAAGTATTTAATACTTCTAAGGGAAAAATAATATATGAGTAAAATACAAATGAATAAAGTAAACTATACTTGGCAGTTGCTGATCTCCATAATTTAAGAAATTGTCTGGAGATCAGGAGTTGCAGGTTAACAGAATAACAAAATAATTTATAAACAAAAGGCTATATCATTAAAGTCAGGAGCTCATAAATAAACATAAATTTACATCTTGTTACATTTTAAAGAAAGAAAAAAGAACTGAAACGATAAAGAGGAAAACATTATATGAGCTATTGAAGTAAATTAAGTAAGGGAAAGTCAGTAGGCGAATCATTACAATATTGCTTCATTAGATAATCAGTGATAGATTTTTTAAATTTATTAATTTTTTCGGTAAGTTTGATATCTAGAGGTAGTTCCATGAATAATCTTGGGCCCAAAAAAGAATACTGTTTTTTGAAGAAATCAAACTTTGGGTAAGGAATCGGTACAATAAAGCCAGAATGGAGACGAGTTGCACCATGTGAGCGAGAAATAAAAGGTAAATCATTTTTAAAATAATGTTGTAACAACTTTGATAAATAAATAAATCGGGGCGGAAGAATATTAAGTTTTAAAAATAAAGGTTTACTTGGGCTTTGGTATCCAGTTTTGAAAATAAGTCGCAATAACGACTTTATAGCAACCTCTACTGCACCAAAAGTTGATTTATAAGCCCCGCCCCAAACAGGAATGCAATAAGTCAGAATAGAGTATACTAAACCGTGAAAAGTCATTTTCAATGTAGATAGTGATAAAAATTTATTGAGAAAAGAAAAAATGAATGAGGTTCTTCTGATTGAATTGCATACCTGACGTATATGTAATTTCCATTTCAAATATTTGTCAACCGTTACACCCAAATATCGCTGACTTTCAACTCGTTGAATACGGGGGCACGTACAGGGGTTTGAAGAACATGAACTAAAAGGTTCATGAAAAGGAAGCTCTGTCGAATTCGGTTGTCCTGCTTCATTAATGGAGTGGGTTATATATGAAGTTTTCAGCTTATTTGCAGTCAACGCATTATTGGCAAACCAATTTGAAATAACTGAGACTGCATTGGTAGCAAGGTGATGTGCCTCAGTCCAGGAAGTAGCAAAGATTAAAAGAGCCAAATCGTCCGCGAAACCAATCAGATCACCTCCAGTATGCAATTCAAAAACATCATTAATATATAGTAAAAACAAAACAGGTCCCAAGACAGAACCTTGTGGGACACCCATTGAAACGTTAGCAAGCTCACTTTGATTTCCATCGATTTCCACAAACTGGGATCTATTTGTTAAATAAGAGGAAAACCAGCAATGAACGTTAGCGTCTAGACCGTATTGGTATAATTTCCTCAACAAGCGATCATGGTGTATTGCATCATATGCTTTAGTTAGATCAAAATAGATACTTATTGCTTTACAACTGGAGTTAAGGGCATTACTAATCCGAGAACTAAGTACTGAGACAGCATCCTGACAACTAAGACCACTGCGAAAACCAAATTGTTCATTTGAAAGTAAATTGTTTCTATCTAAATAATCTACTAATTGTTTTTTAACCAATTTTTCAAATATTTTAGAGAAGGTTGATAACAAGGAGATTGGTCGATAGTTTTCTAATTGAGCACGAGAACCTTTCTTAAATATTGGCTTAACTTTAGCCAGTTTTAAATAATCAGGAAAGACGCCATTTGAAAGGCTGAGGTTGATCAGGTATACCAAAGGCTCTTGTATCCATCTAACAATCTTCTTCACAATATCTGAAGTAAAAACATCAGGCCCAGAGCATTTGCCGGACTTCAATTCACTGATACAACTCAAAACATCTTCAAGAACAACCGGTTTAAAAGTCATTTTGTAGTTAACATTTTTTGGAAGGTTTGAACCAGGATTAAAATTATTGAATTTTTCGAACATAGAATGTCCCACATTAGCAAAGTAATTATTAAATTTATTAGCAACATCGTTAGGACAAGTCAAAATTTCGTTATTAGTAATCAATTTCAAAATTGGCGAATCTCTCGTAATATTCTGTGACACCTCCTTGACAACATTCCAAATTTTACGTGGACAATTATTAGCATGCTGCATTCTGCTTCGATAGTAAGACTGCTTGCAACATTGAACTAAATTTCTTAACTTTGCGCTATATATTTTTAGATATTCCTTCAAATGGGTATTGAATGGCTGATTTTTTATTTTTTTAGCTAATTTATCCCTTTTATTGATGGCTGTAACTAGACCCACTGTGATCCACGGCTTGATTTTCTTCAAGTTTTTAGTTTTATTTTCATTATTGATGGAAGAAACATACGATGATTCCACAGCTTTATTCAAAATATTAATGAATTCATTAAATGCCAAATTAGTGTCAGTCAGAGCATAGACTGTAGCCCAATTAACTTTATTGAGATTATTTATTAGATGTTTGACATTAAGCGTTTTTATACTTGATACAGGGGTTCTAGGTAGGTTATTTGTTAATATTGAACAATTATTTTTGAATTTCACGAATGTGGCATTGTGATCTGTCACATTACTGCACCATTGACAAGCTCTACATAAACCCAAAAGAGATAATTCTAACTTCACGAAAATATGGTCCAAACACGATACAGCTGTAGTTGGAGAGTTGATCAAACTGATGAATCCAAAAGAAGTTAAAAAATCAAGATAATTAGAAACCTTATTACCTCTGTTAACATTGACATCGTTATATATATTTATGTTTATGTCCCCCAAACAATTACATTATTCGATCGGAACACCGAGTCCAGTTCAGCTACCAAATTACTTATGAAAAGATCCACATCTGACGAAAAACATCTATAAATAGAAATCAATGAGATTTCACGACCATTGTAATCAAATTTTAGGAGCAATACAGATGCATTTTGGATTTGAATCTCCCTAGCCTCCTTCACAAATATATCGTTTCCAGTGTACACTACAACACCACAATTTTTATTATAACTAGTTTCAGTACTGTACAACTGATAACCCTCAATATTATATAGATTTTTATAATCAACAAACTTATTGTACCATATTTCAGAAAGTACTATTATGTTGGGTTTATTATTCAGTAATGACATTGAAGTAATGAACTCATCAAAATTATGGTGCAGACTTCGAATGTTCTGATGACATATTGTAAAAGATCCATCCTCCAAAAATAGATTTAAATCAGTTGTATCATCGCAGCGTTGTTCGTATTCACTAGAAATTGTAGTTAAGCAACCGGAAATGTTCATAACAAATGTATCGGAAAATCAATTATAAAGAGACTGGTAGGTGAGTAGCCAATTAAATGCGATCAATATCCTCAAAAGATTTTATCGTCCTCACAGGCTCACCCTCAGCTTTCCTCACGTGAATAATACAGTTTTTAACCCAAACAAATTTGAATCCTTTGGACTTAGCAACAGACTTGGCCCTTCTAAGTAATTCCGCTCGGAAAGATGTCAGGTTTTCATTAACATAGATACGGCTATCTGGCCATTGAGCTAAAAGTTTGTTTGCAGTTATGGTTCCAGGAATTTTTGCTGATTTTATCAATTTATCCCGTGAGTCTGGAGAGTCTAAAATTACCAAAATTTTACGAGGACGATCCGTGCGAGGTTGACCAGTTCTAAAGGCCTTGTTAATGCAACAATCAACCTTCAAAATTTTCGACACTTCTTTAGCAATATCGACACAACTCTCGTTGCGTGTTTCCGGGATGCCATGTAATTCCACATTTACATTTCTAGAGTTTTGTTCCAAGAAATCGACTTTCTGCTGAAGCTCACCGATTGTTGATTTCAGTTCAGCATTTTCTTTAGTCAAATTACCAACAATTGCTTTTAATTCTGATACATCCTTCACCAAAGTATCAAATTGGGTACTCATAAAATCAACAGCATTCTTAAGATCGTTCATATCCTCCTTAATAGATACCAACATGCCCAACTTCTTGTTGATCGATATCAAAGTAATATCTCCTCCCTCATTCTCCTCCTCAGATCCGCTATCCGAATCACTCACAGCAATCTTTAGGTCTTTACATTTATCACATAGCCATCTACCTTTAGCCTCCTTGTTCAGTTTTTTATAGTTCTCCACTGTTTTCAGACGAGTACAGGCCGGGTGATAAGAAGCTTTGCACTTCGCACAGGTTGCCGTCTTTCTAGGAGAATAGAGATCACGGTCACACTTTGCACAGTCCATAGTGGGCCAAAGTCCAAATGAATATCACAAAAATACCGAAGGACCGAAAGACCGCACAAGAACAACAGACCACGATAATCGTACCGCGATAATCGAACTGCAATGCGATAAAATGAACAATTTAAATAACAGACTGAAACGGTAAATGTAAACAAAAAAAGAGCGAGAAAGCCGCGATGAGAAGAGATGTTTCACCTACGAGGTTCAACTGACAACTGATACACGCGATCCACGCAATACACGCGATACACGCCATACACGCGATACACCCGATACACGCGATACATGCGATACACGTTATACACGCTATACACCCGGTACACGCGATACACGCGCACACAAGCTCACACGCGATACATGCGATACACGTGATACACCCTACATACACGCGATACACGCGCACAAGCTCACACGTGATACACGCGATACACGCAATACACGCACACGAGCGCGCACGCGCACACACGCGCACACGCGATACACGCGCACACGCAATACACGCGATACACACGATACACGCGCACAAGAGCACGCACACACGCCATACACGCAATACGCGCGATACACGCGATACACGCAACCACGCGATCACGCGCACAAACGCACGCACACATGCGATACACCCGCACACGCGCACACGCGATACAAGCGCACATGCGATAAACGCGATATACGCGCGCACGCGCACAAGCGCACGCATACACGCGATACACGCGATAAACGCGCACACGCAATACACGCGATACACGTGATACACGCGCACACGCAATACAGGCGATACACGTGATACACACAATACACGCGCACACGCGCACGCACACACGCGATCCACGCAATACACGCGCACACGCGATACATAGAATACACGCGCGCACGCGCACAAGCGCACGCACACACGCGATACACGTGATACACACGCACACGCGCACACGCGATACACGGATTACACGCCCACACACGCACACGCGATACACGCGATACTCGTGATACACGCGCACACGCGATACAGGCGAGACACACGATACACGCGCACTCGCGATACACGTTATACACGTGATACACACGCACACGCGATACACGCAATACACGCGATACACGTGCACACGCGATACACGTGCACACGCGCACGAGGGTGCACGCGCACACGCGCACGAGGGTGCACGCGCACACGCGATACACGCGCACAAGTGCACAAGCGCACACGCGCATGCGCACATGCGCACGCACACACGCGCATGCACACACGCGCACGCTCATACGCGCACGCACACACGTGCACGCACACACACAATACACGCAATACACGCGATACATGCAATACACGCGATACACGCGCACACACGATACTCGAATACACGCGATAAACGCGCACACGCGATACACGCAATACACGGGATACACGCAATACACACGATACACCCGGTACATGCGATACACGCGCACAAGCTCACACGCGATACACGCGATACACGCAATACACGCGATACACGCACGCACGAGCGCGCACGCGCACGCGCACGCGCACACGCGATACACGCGCACACACGATACACACGCACACGCGATACACGCGCACACGCTATACACGCGCACACGCGATACACACGATACACGCACACACGAGCACGCACGCGCACACGCAATACACACGCACACGCAATACACGCGCACAAGTGCACAAGCACACACGCGCGCACGCACACGCGCATATGCACACGCGCACGCGCATATGCACACGCGCACGCGCATGCGACACCGCACGCACACACGCGCATGCGCACGCACACACGCGCACGCACACACGCGCACGCTCACACGCGCATGCACACACACGCACGCACACACACGATACACGTGATCAAGCGCACAAGCGCACGCACACACGCAATACACGCGATACACGCGCACACGCCCACCACACACGCACACGCATACACGTGATACACGCGCACACGCGATACACGCGATACACCGCACACGCGCGATACACGCAATACACGCTATACACGCACACATGTGCACATGCGCACGAGCGCGCACGCGCACACGCAATACACGCGCACACACGCACACACGATACACGCGCACAAGTGCACAAGCGCACACGCGCATATGCACACGCGCACGCGCATGCGCACACGCGTACGCACACACGCACGCACACACGCGCACGCGCATGCGCACACGCGCACGCACACACACGCGCACGCACACACACGCACGCACACACGCGCATGCACACACACCACGCACACACACGATACACGCGATACAGATGATACACGGGATACACGCGCACACGCGATACACGCGATACATGCGATACACGCGATACACGCGATACACGCGATACACCCGATACACGCGCACACGCGATACACGCGCACACGCGATACACGCCATACACGCGACACACGCGCACACAGGATACACGCGATACACCCGATACATGCGATACACGCGCACACGCGCACACGCGATACACGCGATACACGCGATACACGCGATACACGCGCACACGCGCACGCGCGCACACGCGCACGCACACACGCGCACGCACACACGCGCACGCACACACGCGCACACACACACGCGCACGCACACACGCGCACGCACACACGCGCACACACACACGCGCACGCACACGCGCATATGCCCACGCGCACGCGCATGCGCACACGCGCACGCACACACGCGCACGCGCATGCGCACACGCACACACGCGCACGCTCACACGCGCATGCACACACACGCACCACACACACGATACACGCGATCACGCGCACAAGCGCACGCACACACACACGCGCACACGCCCACACACGCACACGCGATACACGCGATACACGCGATACACGCGCACACGCCCACACACGCACACGCGATACACGCGATACACGTGATACACGCGCACACGCGATACACGCGATACACGCGCACACACGATACACGCGATACACGCAATACACGCCCACACGCGCACAACCGCCCACGCGCACACGCAATACACACGCACACACGCACACACGCAATACACGCTATACACGCGCACAAGTGCACACGCGACACGCGCATGCGCACATGCGCACGCACACACGCGCATGCACACACACGCACGCTCACACGCGCACGCACACACGCGCACGCACACACGCGCATGCACACACACCACGCACACACGCGATACACACGATACAAGCAATACACGAGATACACGCGCACACGCGATACACGCGATACACGCGTTACACGCGATACACGCGATACACCCGATACACGCGATACACGCGATACACGCGACACACGCAACACACGCGTACACGCGCACACGCGATACACGCGATACACGCGCACACGCGATACACGCGATACACGCGATACACGCGCACACGCGATACACGCAATACACGCGATACACGCAATACACGCGATACACGCGCACACGCGCACAACCGGGCACTCGCACGCACACACGCGCACGCACACACGCGCACGCACACACGACACGCACGCACACACATTTTTTTTTTTTTTTCTTCTAAACCTCCCCTCAAAGACGGAGGGGGCACGCCATTAAATTGAAAAATAAACAAATAAAATAAAAAAGTGGGGAGGACGCCCAGGTTTACCCGACGCCGGCTCTAGGGATAAGGGAAGTTGTAGGACGAGGAGGAAGAATGGGATGAAAGGATGTGCCCCTATAAAATGACCACCAGTTCAAGTAAGAAACCCCTCAGGACGCGGGTGGTGATACCACGGAGTACTCCTGCTGAGATGCCCAACTCTAGTAACTCCGTGGCGCTTTTCCCGCACCACACCCCGCGCCATGACACGGTCGCAGCAATGACCTTGATGTTATTAGGTGCCACTCCTTTTAGCTCAGATATCGCTTGGCGCAGATCGTTTCTATCATATTTGCTTTTCTTAGCCCGCCAGGTCTGCTCCATGTCCACGCTGCCACTGACAACCTGGACATCCGATAGCCCATGCCTACGGACCCCCCGAAGGAGATTTTATCATTAACACGGTCTGTTAACTATTTTTAATTTGTACTACGAATCTGGTGAGTTAATTTACATTAAATCCTTTGACTGTGGTGGTTACCGATTGTCCGAGACACAGGGCTGCTATATATCATAGCGAGGTTCCCCCCCTCCTTTAGTAGATAGGGTCGAATGGTTTTACAAATATAAACCTAATTCCTCGGAACTTTTGGAATATTTATTTGTCCCTATTTACGAATCATCACGTTACGAAGTAACAACCCTAACAACTGGTAGCAGAGCTATATGTACACGACCTTTACAGCAAGTGATACAAAGTTCCCTTTTTTCTTTTGTTTCACTTCCGATCTCGCACTTCTGCGCAACATAAATTTCATCTGACTCAATTGCAGTTTAGATATTTGCGTATTAAAATAGACTGGAAGCAAGAAAAATATAATTTTTTTTTCATTACAATTTATGATTGCGCCATTGAATATTTACCAAATTTCTGCTTTATATAAATAAATATATATATATATATATATATATATATAATATATATATATATATATATATATATATATATATATATATATATATATATATATATAATATATATATATATATATATATATATATATATATATATATAACATTTATTTTGCTTTTATCTCAAGCTCATTCAAAGTAGAGCAAGGAACTAATTCATTTTTTATTTTTGAATAAAGTGGCTGTTTCCAATTTACAAAAGACAATAGTCATGCCCCTTACGTGCCCAAGGTGTTCATCGTCCGACCCACCCGTGGATGACGTCAAATGCTCGATTTGTTTAAATCAATTTCATGCCGCATGTACGAGAATAAACACTATCGACGCGTGGATTAAAAAATCTTACGCCAGCAGGGAAACCTGGAAATGTGACTTATGCAAAACAGAGCCGGCCGTACCAGATCCAACCACCCCAGTTCCACTGTGGTACTCAAATTTACTAACCGATTTGAAATCAATCAAATCGGATTTAACAACTTTTAAACACGAACGCGCTCAGCTAGATGCCAAAATTAATTCATACGAAGCCCAAATAGCGTTTTTGAAAACAGATAATGAAACCTTGAAAACACAGATTTCAACTTTGCAAACCCAACTACAATCCATACAAACCTCTCAACTCGGCGCACTATCTTTCGATTTTCAATTCGATGTAAAAGGCGACAAAATACCAAATTACATCGAAAACGAGATTTCTAAACTACTCAAGCTGTACTCTAATAACCCTTGGAGCCTCATAAAATTTCTCGAAAAACAAACCCTGTTAAATGGGATGAGGGAAAGTAGTTTTAAATCGATGTTTCAACGAATTGCGACTTTTCGAGGGAAATTCAATTTTATTGCGTTTAGCAATCGAGCCCGTAATAACTTTCAAAATAGTTGCAAAAACTTTACTTGACGAATTAACAACGCCACATACAAAATTAAATTTGGTTGAGGATAAAATATTGAGACCACAATATCCTAGTGAATCCTTTCGAACATATGTGGAACAGGTAACCAAATTTAATGACATACTCTCGCAATATTGTGATACTGATATTGTTAAGAGTATTTTACAAGGAACCTCAACGAATACACGCGCGAAATTTCAGTTCAACACTCGTCCACAAACAATGGCAGATCTACAAAATCTTGTGGCTGATGTAGAAAAATTAGAGTTAACTGAAAATCTTCAAAAAGCGAAATCAAAAAAGCAGATGCAAAATTCCAAAAATTCACTACTGAAATCCAATAATAATCAAGAAAATACAGATAATAGGCGAGAAAAATCTCTCCAATCAAACTCCGATGCGCAGCCGAATTTCCCTTCTCAACACTATCGGCAAAATACATCATCAGTAGGAGGCTATAATCAACGTAATCAGGGTAAACAACGCACATTCAACAACAATGATAGCAACAATATTAAACAATTTAACAATAACGCAAAAACACAAACGTGTTTCAAACAGAATAATCCTAATTTCAGCAAACCTTTCAAGCAGGCATTCCTGCAACCCTATATAGCTCCACAGCCATATGGACCATATATGAATTACCCCTCATTTCCGTATTTGCCTCCATGGAGTTACCAACCCCCGGAAGGAACCCCTAGATCACCCAGCCCTAGAGAATCCACCAACCGACCAACACAAAATAAAAGTAACAAGAATACGCAACAACACTCGTTCAACGGAAATACCCCAAAAAATTCAAAAAACTAAATAAAGGAGTTCACAGAAAAAATAACAAAACCAAAAAAATTCACAGAAGACAAGTTTCAAAGGATGAAAGCACCAAAAACTTAGCCCAAATTGTGATAAACGGGATTCGGACTGCCGTCATGATTGACTCGGGCGCAAGTTTTTCGGCGGTAAATCGTTCCTTTTTGGAACTTCTTCAAACTCAAAATGATTTGAAACTATTTGAAACACACATGATGGCTCAATTGGGAGACTCATCTGAAATTTTAATTACTATGATGGTCAATTTAACAGTTAAGATCGGGCAAAATTCTTGGACGTATCCATTTTGCTATGTTCCTAATTTGCCGCAAAACGCCATTCTGGGACTGGACTATCAAAAAGACACCACTTTGCTTTTGGATCCTTCAACCGATTCCTTCTGTTTCAAATTTCGACCGGACTGTACATTTCCCTTGCACAGTGTCGAAGATTGTGTTCACTTCGCTTGTGAATTAAGTAACAAAATAGATGAAGGAAAATTGCTCACTTCATTCAAAAAACGTTTTCCGGAAGTTCTAACTAAAGAACTCGGGATGACAAATTTAATTACCTGTGAAGTCCGATTAAAAGAAGGCGCAACCTTAAAAACAAGTAAAGTTGTTTACACACAAGGACCGATAAGGCAAAAAGCTATGCGGGACATACTTGATAAGCTTTTGGAGCAACGAGTAATTGAACCCATAGAAACGTCAACTGCTTCTCCTTGTTTTCTCGTACCTAAAAAGGGCTCCAGTAATTCAGATACCTGGAGACTCGTAACAGATTATCGGGAACTCAATAGGCAACTAGAATATTTACAATTCCCAGTTCCCCCCATTGAATCTGCATTTATGCACCTTAAATCAGCCAATTATTTTACGTTAATGGACTTAAATTCCGCCTATAACCAGATTCCATTGTCAAAAGAATCAAAAAAATTAACTGCCTTCCAATGTGAGTACGGAACCTATGCTTGCACAAAGGTTCCGTTCGGAGTAAACAAAGGAGGTCAAACATTAATGCAATTGATGAATCAGTTGTTTTCCGATTTACGCTATAAATATCTATTTTTTTATTTCGATGACGTTTTAATTTATAGCTCGACATATGACGAGCACATAAAACACATAACGGAAGTCTTAAAAAGGATACAGATTGCTAATTTGACTGTAAACCCTGAGAAATTGAAATTGGCCCAAACAGAAATAGATTTTTTGGGTTTCAAAATTTCCGCTGGAGGGAAACTAAGCATCAATAAAGATAGAGTGGCGGCGTTATTGAACATTGAACGACCGCGAACTCCTAAACAAATAGCCTCCTTTTTGGGAGCACTAAATTTTTTTTTCAAAATTGTTACCAAATTTTCAAATTTTAGCTAAGCCGCTAAACGACTTGCGAAAAAAGGATTCCCCGATGATATGGGATGATAAGGCGGAAACGGCTTGGCAATCACTACGAAAACTAGTTACTCAACCACCAGTACTAATGACTCCAGATTTTTCAAAAAGGTTTCATCTCTACTTAGACGCATCAAAACTCGGCGTTTCAGCAATGTTGGCTCAAGACCATGATGGCGAAATTCGACCAGTAGCTTTTGCGAGCAAACAATTGAAAAAATACAAAAGAGACGTTTCGGCATATGAACTCGAAGCAAAGGCGATTTCGTTTGGTTTCAAGAAATTTCGTATTTACCTGGAACATGCGGAATTCGACCTTCATACAGACCATAAAGCCTTAACGGCAATTGTTAGTCTAGCAAAAAATGGTGGGCAAATGACCCGTTATGCAGTGGAATTCATGCCTTTCCGTTTTATTGCTCATCACATAAAAGGTACCAAGAATTCTTTGTGTGATTATCTCAGCCGAAATTTCCCGTCACATGTAGATCGTGAGCCCACAGATTCTGAATCTGAAACAGATTTTAATTTCCAATTAGCATCAAGTTCAACACCGGTTCAGGCACTTTCGGTCTTGCAAGATTTCCCACAAATCTTTGCTGATTTCAACAAATCTCAACAAGCGGATCCAAATCTCCAACCCATAATCATGGCAATAGAAAACAAGACGAACATTAATAATCGTTATTCTCTGATAACAGGAAGACTTATGTACGAGACAAAACCGGGAATACGTCGAGCCGTAGTACCCGCATCTTTAATTGATGTAGTTTTTAAATATTATCATGCATCAGTTCTAGGCTCACACTGGGGAATAAAACGAACAGTTGAAGCGATCAAACGTCAATTCTATTGGACAAACCTGTATAAAACTGTAAAATCAAGGATACTAGAATGTGAAACGTGCCTAGCCAATAAAACTGATCGTTCACATCCAAAAGGACACCTCTCATCAACACCAGCCACCCGCATCGGTCAAACTTTGTATATTGATACTGCTGGCGAATTACCCCAATCATTATCATACAGACATGTTCTAATAGCGGTTGACGGCATGACGCGATACACAATACTGGTGCCTCTCACGCGAACTACCTCCGAGTCCATAATAAATGCGCTAAAAAATCACGTTTTTCGTTATTTTGGATTTTGGGAACGAGTGGTTTCGGACAATGCGACTTATTTCACTTCGAAGCAGTTTAAAGATTTTCTTTTCAATTGTGGCATCAGACACACTCTTTTACCGCCATATTACCCCAACCCCAATCAAGCAGAACGCCAGATTCAAAATTTGAAGTCATCATTGAGAGCTCAATGTTCAGAGGATCACACCAAATGGGCGCATCATCTCTATTTAACCCAAATTGCCCTCAATAGCGCCTACAATGAAACGACTAAATTTAGTCCTGCCCAACTATTCCTCGGACACAATATGATGACGCCGCTAAATTTCATGTGGAATGTAGACGAAGAACAGCTTAATCTACCGGAAACTTGGCGAACGGCGGTTAACAACATCAAGCGAGAGCATCAACGTTACGCAAAATTTTATAATCGTAAACACGCAGCTGTGACTTATCAACTGGGTGACCAAGTATATTTAAAAACTCATATTTTGTCTGACAAACAACAATCTGTTACGTCAAAGCTCGCTCCTCGTTTCCATGGCCCCTACCTACGTTATTCACAAGCAACTTTCGGAGGTCACATACCTCCTTCAAGACTTAAGCAACCCCGATATTTTCAAATCAGCTCACATATCACAATTGAAAGTGGTTAGAACTCAACGCCACACAGCAAATCCATTAATTTCGATGAACCTCACTCATCTATCTTGACGTAATTCTTTTAATTTGAGTATCGATTACGAGTAGTATAAGTATAAAATTGGAGATACAAATTTTATCTTCAATTATAGCCAAAAAAAAAAAGATTAAAAAAAAAATAAATAAATAAAAAAAATAAAAATAAAAATAATTAAAAAAAATAAAAAAAAAAAAATAAAAAAAATATTATTTTCATTTTTTTTTTCTTTAAATAATATACTGAATAAGAGCAAATATTTTATTACTAGAAAGTCCCTAATTTTAGTTAAAATTCATACAGCCCTGCAGTCTCGGTATTTCGTTAGTGCCAATCCTATGTGCAGTGCTGAAATCATGTGAATTGTGCATCAACGTGAATAATTTGAACATGAGCTAATTTTAAGTTGAATACATGTACATAATGTACTTATAAGATTTGTGTCGCATGATTAATGTGTCCTCTTGCGACTAGGAACTATGAATGTGTCCTGATTTTATATCCCAGCCCTGAAGGAAAGATTTTATTTTTAAATTTGTCCCTCTGCTCGCCTCGTGTGTACCAATCGAGGTTTAGGTTTCCTGATGCAGTTTTGTGCTTTCTCGACTGGTGAGCCACACCATACGGACATTACGAAAGTAAAAAACAAAAGGCTGTTGGTGTGCAAGGCAACAAACCACTCGAGGAATGCTTTCTGCCGGGTGTGATTTTCCCTTGAACAAAAACAGCCACAAGGTTTTTCACACCCCTCCACGCTTACATTTCCAAATCCTCACACTGTTCGAACCCCCCAATGTATTTTCAAAACTCTGACATAAAGTGACCACCCAATGAAACTTCATTCTCTGAATATAAAGAGTAAATTAATACCAGCAACAAAAAAAAAAAAAAATAAATTAATTAAATTTAAATCAAATTAAAAAAAAAAAAAAATTTCAGCAACAAAATTTTTTTTCCGACAAAACAAAATTTTTTTTTTGGAAGGGAGGGGATGGTGTCAGAATATCAACACTGATAAGGACTAATCCTTATACTTGATTGACCCTTCACCCTTACCGTCACTTCTCCCACTTTTCTATCATCTCCGACGATAGACAGGCAGTCGTCCTCAGTTCTCCGTGCGTATAAAATATACCCCTTTTACTTTTCAATATCGCGAGTGCCACGTGGGATTTTGTGCGGCCCATGCCTACGGACCCCCCGAAGGAGATTTTATCATTAACACGGTCTGTTAACTATTTTTAATTTGTACTACGAATCTGGTGAGTTAATTTACATTAAATCCTTTGACTGTGGTGGTCACCGATTGTCCGAGACACAGGGCTGCTATATATTATAGCGAGGTTCCCCCCCCTTTAGTAGGTAGGGTCAAATGGTTTTACAAATATAAACCTAATTCCTCGGAACTTTTGGAATATTTATTTGTCCCTATTTACGAATCATCACGTTACGAAGTAACAACCGTAACAAAATTTATATTTTAAATTCATTGCCCTCAGAGTGCGCTAATTTCAAAACAATTTAACCTGAATGTAATAAGATGATTTACAAAAATTCGCTCGTCAATCATAATGCATGACTTTGTATTTAATGTTTTATGGTCTCTTAATTTGATCTGAAGCGATTTTTTGTTCGAATTTAAATTAAAATTTTAATAATTTGAGTTGATTTTTTTTACATGGATATTTCTTAGCTGTGGGGCCGATTATTCCAAATTTTCGACTGACAGTAAAAAATGCCATTTTTGTTTTCACCTACAACCAATCATTGCTAGAGAGAATATAACTTCCTAATTTCCCATCCCTAAAAAAAAAGTTTGCTGGAAAGCTTTGAATTTATTGAACATGAGTTGAATGAGCCAAGATCACAAGCAAGTTGGCAAAAATCTGAACTACCGGATTTGACGCACGGCACACACCTCTTTTAGAGTTTTAGACAACAAGATTTACTGGGCTAAGTAGGCTCAGCGACAACTGGAAAGCGGTATTGCCTCTACGTGACGCTCTCGTCTTCCTTCCCCCCTCCACAACCTCCTCTCACATACGCCCCTCCCCGTCGTTCTCCCCTCCCATCGACACGCCCTACCGGCTTGCGGGTGAACTGCTTTACCGGCTAACGCTCGGAGCCCCACTGTCCGTGCCCCCTTAAGGTGTTTTGCAAATGTAGACCTACCATTACTTTTCCTGAAATCCTCCTGATGCACTTCTATTCTTTCCCTGAATTTCCTACCAGTTTGACCGCAATATTCGTAGCCGCAAGAACATTTTAGTTTATAAACCCCACTTTTATCCTGAACATTGATTTTGTCTTTAACGGAACCTAGTAATGCTCTAAGACTATTTCTAGTTTTAAAACCCACTTTGTAACCCCTCGATGATAGAATTTTGCCGATTTTATCAGAAATTTTCCCATAATAAGGTATACTTATCCATTGTTTTTCTTCTAAAGTTACATCTTCCCTAACCAGATTGGAAACTTTATCTCTACTCTTTTTCCTAAGAACCTTATCCCATATGGTATTTGTTGAACATATTGGGTTTGTTCGGACACGTAGTTCGTAACCGTTCGTAACTGGACACGCCCACTTTTGGCTGTTCGGACAACACGAGAACCAGTTCTGGAAGACCTCGAACTAGCAGTTCGTTGTTCGGACGTAGTAGTTCGTTTCCGTTCCGAACCAGTTCTACCAGTTCTGTCTTTTTTCCAGAACTAATAGTTCTAGACATGCGCAGTAAACAAGCTTGGCCCCGCCCCGTATGCACGTACCTCCCGCCAAACTTTCAAGTTGTCATCAGCCTTCTTAATTCACGTTCTCACGCTCACATTTTTATCTGATGTCTTTTCAATTTATCTTGCCCTTAACGTTTCATACAACTGTAAGTAACTCGTGTAGGTACACGATTGCAACCTTACGGTACGACATAAAAACATTCCGATTCTAGAGATGGGTTTCTATAGGTACCCCTACTTAAAATAGCCTAAAATTATTATTTTAGGGTTAACAAATCGAAGTATGTGAAAAAACGTCTTTTTTAGCAGTTGTTGCCTTTTCTCTTAAACGCCTGGAGGGATTTTGTTGAAATTCATAGGAGTTATTCTTCTTCTGGGTGCAAATTATATATAGTTCCCCTCATCCCACCCCATTTTGGTCTATTCTCCAAAATGGCTCGAGGGATATCAATAAAATTCATGGGAGTTACCGAGGTCAAGTTCAGTTCCTGACAAGGCAACTCTCAACTAATGATAAAGAGGTTTAGTTCAGATTTGTGTGTCCAGTAGCCATTTTCAAAACACATCAAAGTCAAACCTTGGGCGGAAATACTTTGAACATGAAAGTACGCAGTTAAATTCAAAACATTTTATTGAATAACAATTTAGGTATTGCTGCTTAAATGTAGTATCACAAGATACTAACAGGCCTTATAAACATTAACAGGTGGTTAACAGACCTGATAAAAAAAAATATTGAGTTATAGTTTTTATAACACAAATTACAAACATGTAACCACGTTTTGGGAAAAAGACGGAGAGGTTATCAGGTTATCAATTCCGAACTACACGAAATGGCGTTCGGACTGGGAGTTCAGAACTAAGAGTTCTGAACCGGTTCCCATCCCCTCCCTTTGCAGTTCGATACTCCGAACTAGATGAATTCTGAACTGGTTCGGAACTACGTGTCCGAACAAACCCATTTTTGTAGAACGACTTGAGACAGTTACTTTTTACCGTTCTTTGTATATGAGGAAGAGGAACAGTAGGTTTCCACCCGATATTTTTACATAGAATGATGTAGTAGAAGTAGAGTTGTTTTTATTCTAATCAGGGTTGTAAAGTAAAGCACTGGACTTCCATGCAGATAGTCTTGAGTTCTATTTCCCAAGGCGACTTTAATTTTCTTTCTGAACTTTAAAACATATTTAGTGATCTAATTGCTCGGCAAGTCTAGATATTTTACTGAAAGGGTTGGTTAATGAAATTTTGACAAGCTTCATGTCCTTAGGATGACTGGTATCAAAATTGTTGAGTACAAGAATGCATATAAGGTAGATTCTCAAATAACTAACAAGTCTCTGTCCCCTGTCCTTTGTTCTTGAGTCAGACCTAGTTGACATTTTTTTACATTTTTTATGGTAAGTACTAGGTCCGTTCTAGTGGGTACTCTATTATAAAAATCCTTTGAGTATTACTATTACAATGTCTGGAGTATTAATAAGATGGAGGGCTATTGCTCTGAATTCAACACCGTTTCCCTGTCAAGGCATAGGTCTAGCTGGCTTTGCAAATAGAAAACTGTGCGCCAAAAGATGATGGGCGTTGTAATGGAAGATTTTCAGCAACTTGACCCTAAACATTCTTCACCAAGCTGTTCTTCTGACGATTCCTTCACACTTCACTACCAAGGCCTATCTACAATCAATACATCGAGCTTTTTTCACGATTTTGATCCTACAGCACCTCGTTATTGATTATTATAGCTCCTTGAATGTAATAAATGAAAATGTAAATTAAATGTAAATTACCATGTAAATTAACAAAAAATTACGTAATGTATATGACTTTTCTACTACACACTTACCTTAATGTAACAACCAGCTGTTCTTGTGGAGAAATCGATATATATAAAATACTAATTTTATCATAATTAAAATAAATTAATAATTAAATTATTCAATTTGATAAAAAACTAAATAAATACTAAATTAATAATATACAAAAATTAATTATAAAAAAATAAATGATGGATATTATTAATCCTACACAAAATTTTAAATAAAAATATTTTAGAAATATTGATTAGATTATCCTAATCAATTTTTGATTAAAAAAATTAATAAAATTTAATCAAAAATTAATCATAAATTAAACTTAATTCTCAAACAACCAGATATTTTTAATTGAATAAAATATATTCACTATAACAAAATTAATAATAATATTATAACATAAACTATAATTTTGTTATATATCTTAAAATTTCGGGAAAAAAATATACATTTTACAAATTAATAAACCCTGATACAAAAGGTACATTAAAAATAAATACTTCTAATGTTTATGTGATTCACCCACATTTCCCATCTTTGCTGATTTCGTCTGAGCCTGATACGTCGATGAATCAAAGGTCCAAAGCGAAAAATTATTCATCAGAAAAGAAAGAAGAATCATTAGGAAAGCTGTTCCGAAGATCCATCTCGTCTATACGAATCTGGACAAATACTGAGGCAATAGACGAAAGGCATTAGCACGATTTCGGGCAAATGGCATTCGCCAGAATTCGTTGCTTCGCAGTTCGCAGCTTTCCGCTTCCAGTGGACGAGAGGCCTTACAAACAACTCTTCAGTTGAGATTTAGTAATAACATTTTACTGTATGATTTTGTATTTTTTTGCTATTCATTCAGACGAAGATTCCCATTCTATGTTGTCGTCGCCAATAAGATTTTCAATATCAGAGTAGGAAACTCTTCATAAATAACCGTAGAAGTAAAACGAGGGTTTTAAATGCAAAGGCAAAACTTAGTAAACAGTGCACGACATGCAAATATCCTACGGCTATCTCATCTCCTTCGGCTGGCTTATCATCTCTATGGTAAGCTCAGCTCCCTGAGCCTCTGCTACCCATACATCTCACGGTGGAATAATTTGATTGGCTACTTCAAGTAGTAGTGCAGTGGGGGGCAATCCGTCAGATAAGTCAGCAGAAATTTCTCTGATCGGTCAAACTGATCCACAACGTAGTTCAGGACAAACAAACATAATTTGATTTTTATAGATATAGATGACATCAGTTGATCTGTGTAAGGTCATCGTGAAAGCGTTTCTTGCAAGGTCCATCGTGACTAAACGCGGCATCTATGGTTTGACGACTCAACTATCACCAGCAGTTCTCCGTGTTATTTATAGTCACAAGTGGAACTCTTGAAATTGGAACCTGGCAACACTGCGTTGAGTTCGCCTCATCCATGAACTTTGAGTATTAAGATGGAGGGTCATTAGTGATGTTTCAGGCAGTCAAACCATACGTGCCACTACTGTCGTTTGGCTTTTGAATTGACCAGGGGCAAAATGGCCTAACACTGATCAGCTGATGCAAGATGTGATGTTGAGTTTTGTGATTGAATGGGGATTGTATAAGTATACCTACATTCCTACATATTTTATGTAAGATTTACACCCTAATTGTGCACCGTTACACCGATAATATTTCTTATTTTTTACACTAACATGGTAATATGCTGTTTAGCGTGTAGGAGGTTTTCATCCTCCTCAGTTTCACTCTTCAAGTAAGTTCGTCTCACCAGCTTTTATATCTACTACCTAACAGCTCAGTATGTATTTACCAATTTACCTACCTCTCATCTAATCGATCATTTTCCCAAATTTTACTTCACGAACGAATAGGAGTTGTACCTATTGAAAAGGCACTTGGACAATACATAATATATTATATTATATAGGCAACCAAACTAATAAGTAGGTAGTTACAAACCTACTAGATAGGTAGTACGTACTTGTATTGTTTAAAGTTGAATATTTAAGAGTAACAAGAATTGAAATACTGGGAAAAATCGAGACTAAAAACTTCCTAAAGATTAAATACCGAGATGCTAGTAAGAAGATCATTGAATTAGCAATACCTTCAAGTAGCGTTAATTTTACATTTCTAGGTTTCCAAGGAACATTGCGCTGAGTGGTCACTGGGCATCATTCTGTAATGTCAACAAAGATTAAATTAAACCCAGCTCCTGTTTATGCTCCCTGTATTTCACTACCGATAATTTTAAATTCCCAGTTAGAGATGGCAGAAAGTTGAGCACGAAAAATGGAGCTATACCGAGTATCAATTTATAAATTGATAATTCACATCCAGAAAAAATGTCTCAAGGTAAGCTGCGGGCAAATCTAAATTGTCGTAAGTTGAAGATAACGTGATAGTAGGTATATGACCAATCATCTGTTTATTTTTCAGATAGGTACCTACGTTCCCAATATTAGGATGGGTGTCAATTTCCTTTAGGTAGGTACCTACCTACATGATCGTCTCAGTTCGTCGATGTTTTATTTTTCAGGAGTCGAAAATACCGGGTGAATGGTCCCGTAACACAGCAACGGAACTGTTGCATTTGCGGATCAATTCCGTTCTCAACTCATAACAACAAACTGCATTATTACCGGTACCTACGTCAACATTTTCTGTTATGTTTCTTACTACTAAACTTCGTAGTAGCCTGGAGTGTATATTTGATTTGTTTGGTTGATGCCTTTATCTTACAGTTTTCCTAAAAACATAGCAAGGAGAGATGAATGGTTACATTCTTTAGAAATGTCTGCATCTGAAGTGAAACCTTGGCATCGAGTTTGCTTTAGACATTTCATAGATGGGGATCCCAAAGGAGTGCCTGTACGTTTTAAAGTAAATGATTTGGGACCTAATTCAAGATTCGAAACTTCTATTTCTCCAGTACCAGGTATTTAGCAAAATATGTCATCAAATAAATAATTATAGTTAAATACTTCTATTCACATACCTGTATTTAGGTCTGTTTCGTTTAGAACCTAATCAGATCAGTTGGTACCCGCTTAAATTGATCCATAAATCACTATCACACAATTTTGCGCGTAAAAATAAACCTTTCAACTGTAAGGCTTTGGTCGAATAAAACGCTGCTACATGATTTTAAATAGTGAATGAAAGAATAATAGGATACAGTGTTTACACGAGCCAGGGAAACACGACCCTATAACAGGCTATTAATGATAATTTGACATTCTCCCTTTCTTATTTCGTGACATAGTCCTAATGATAATTTGGAGTGCCTTCTTGTTCTTTGTGATCTTTTTACTTCGCCACTGCTGGCTTTGGAGCAAGCGAATCGAAGATCGAGCTTCTGGTGTTAAAGGTGGAGTTGGTGCTGATAGAGCAGTTGCTGGTGGCTGGATGTGGGTTGGAGCTACTGCAGGAGCTTGGTCTGGTGATGTTGATTGAGTAGCAGCTTGCAAAGTGGACGTAGAGATCTAGGCTCAGCTTTATAACTTTATAATAATTAGATCATTGCAACAAGGTTTTTACGAAAACCAGCGTGCTCCTTCCTCAACTTCAGCTCAAAAAAATCTTTTTCAATTCCTGGGGTATTTTACCCCTCTTCCCAAATCTTTTGAAAGTGTGTTTCTGCTCTCCTTTCTTCAAAACCTCTGATGGGATATTGTCACGCTCCAGGGCTTTTCTAATTTTTTCAAACTCAATAGCTGAGGATTTCTCCATTCTGCTAGGAGCCGGAGTGGTTATGGAAAGATCTGGAAGTATGAGTATTGCCAGGTCCAATGCAGCTGTTATACTACCTACCTCGGTTAATGAGCTCTGAAGAATGTTCCTTCCACCTACTCATCTGGTCCTGCTCCAGGGTTAGGAGTTTACCACCCTTGTCCATAACCAGTCTCATTGAGTTGTATTTCTGTTGGGAGGAGGTCAATAAATAGTAAATATATTTGGGTGAGTACTATGGAACCCAAGACTTCCCTACGTCACAATGAGATGATTGACAATCATATAATGTTTCAGGTATACTTGATGAATCCATCAATAGAGTAAATCGGAATGAAATGTTTATTGTGGATGTTGATTCAGACCAAGGCGCTGTTGCTAGGTCCGAATCAGATATTCTAGCCACACAATTAACTCCAACCAGGAATCCTGACAGAGAACTTGCAGGTAAAATATCAATTGAATATAAATGAATGTATTATATTGGGAGAAATTGATTTTAAGGAGTACTATACGCTAAATGCACAACTTCCGTAACTCTTAAGGTGGTTACTGGGCTATAGAGGTTAGCATTTACTGTATGTAATCCCCAGTTTTGCTGGTGCCGGAGTCTCTGATTTCTTAAAGTTCTTCTGAAATTCTATTCACCAATGTAACAAATATTAATTCATATGTGTATTTTTATTTATATGTTCATTAATTTCCTGACTACTCCAGACTTGGAAACCCCTCGACGTAAAAGGAGATGCCTCCAGTTGGGAAAGTTACAGCTTGCCAAATATCAAAAACGAATGAATGCGATGTACCAGACCAATAAACGATTTCATAACAAACTGAATAAAGTCAGTGAAGCTTTAAAAGCTCTCCAGAGAAAAGGATTTATCTCTGAATGTGCATTTGATACTCTGAAGGTAAGGAAGAAACCAAGTTGGATAATGAATTTTCGTAATTTTTCTCGTGATATATAAATCAACTTGTTTTGAAATTTGAGCACTTGTGCACAGAAATTATTGACAATTGAACTATAACAAAAAAAAACTTAATCTAAATTAGGTACATACTGGTACACTAACCAATTGTAGGACTTTCAACAATAAGGAGGTACATTTTTCAGCATTATTTTGTTCAAAAAATTCTGAATATTGTAAGTCATAGTTTAAAAACATTTTCTAAGAATGTTGTGCAAAAAATATAAAGTAAACAAACTTAGGCCTTTTTTGCAATTGCAGAATTTTGTATGCCCATTTGAGCACTTTATTATGCTTATGTTATACTCTTTCATTTTATCATAGTTTTTCTTTCGCAGGTTCAAATTTATTTTCAGTCGCTTGTCCTCCAACTTGTGAGTCTTCTACCAGGTCGTCAAATTCAGTGTTACGGGGAGTAGCTGCGGTGGATTATTCTCAATCTTCATCTACTGTTTTTTCCAGATCAATGTTCTTGTGTTTATGTAAATACTTGCTATTGTTGTACCCAGCTATTTATAATAAACAATGTTACTTTTTGGAACACCACTTCTTTGCACCTGATGGTTTCTTGCTTAGATTATGTGTATGATCGATCTGTTGTTAGTAGCATCTCTTTTCTGAGTAGTCTCTTTTCCAAGCAGTAAACATATCTGTCAATAGCAATAAATGTTTAGTAGAAGAATCCTGGTTGGTGTTGGAACTGTAGTGAACCTATGTGGATCCACGTTAAGAGTTGATTCGAAACATGTATAGCAAGTACGTCTTCAAATCAGTGATAATTTCATTATCTTCATTGATGTAGGGTACCTATACTTTGATTCTATATTAAAACCTAGGTCGCATTTTTGCCTGATTCATCTCAATATATAATTCCCATACTAAAAATCTTCTGGTTTGGTTGGTTACAATATATGCGTTCTTGTTCCAGTGTCAAGTTCCCAATACGATGGCCGATTTAAATTTAATTGAACGATATGTAAATTAGAAGAAACGAGGAAAATTTCCTACTGATCAGCTGATGTAAGATGCGATGTTGAGTTTGGTGAATGAATGGGGATTGTATACCTAGGACATATTTCTTATTTAAGATTTATAACCTAATTGTGCACCATACATGTACACCGCTATTTAACATCATTAATATTTCATATTTTTTACACTGTGGGAATGAGAGGTGAAATGACGCCAGTACACTCTAATGGATGTTTGATGAAGGTAGATCAGCTGTTCTGTGTGTCAAAAAAAAAGAAATAGGAGGCACCAAGATTTGGGCATGGGAACCAAAGTATGAACATACTAACATCTAGACAGTTATGTCTACATACATAATTAATACTAAAATGTAACAATAATAAGTAATATCAAACAAAACTTGAATTACAATGAACTGCTTTGTCATTTGAATTTGAAAAAAGCGTGGCGGGAACGGGTCAATTGCAAAGCCAACGCGACAGTAGTGGCACCTATGCCTTGACGGGGGAACAGCGTTGAATTCAGAGCAATGGCCCTCCATCTTATACTCAAAGTATGTTCCCCTCCTAAGATTCATGGCCTTATCTTCCATTTCTGTAAATCACCGAAAGATAAACAAAATCGTGGATAAACTATCAGGCTCTGTTCTGTGGTCAAGCCTTTTTTCTGTATTCATTCAACATCAACAGTATTCATTCATCGAATAGAATTTAATATACTTATACTTACGTAAAAGATTAATTCGTGATGCAGTTGCAGATTCATGACATTATGTGTACTATAATTTGTTAAGATAAAAACCTGGATCTTCTGACATACCTACCTACCTTTGATATTGTCATTTGCTGTCGGTGAGTTTATAGATAAGTAGTTGTTATTTAACGTTATTAAATGTTTCGAGATTACAACTACTATCCTGTAGATAGTTGATAGATCCTATTTAGATAATATTATATCTACTTCAAGCGGTGGTTTAATGTGACCTTGCACCCAAACTTCTATAACAAGCCCTTGCATAGGGGAGAGTGGGGTTAATACCGCCAAGTCGGGGAATACCGCCTCACCATATTATTTTTTATTAGTTATTTAACCACCTGAGTGACGAATCTTGTAGCCAAATATCGCTATCTTCAGATCAGCAGTATTGTTGGAAAAGTTGGTTTGAGATCATTATTTTTTCTTTTTAAATCAAAGATGAGCGAGTTTACAGTTTTTGAAGCTTGGCGTTCTAATTTTACTGTTGCCCAATTTTCGCGGTAAGTAACAGTTTTTCATACGTAAATGTAAATTGATGAGCGTGACGGCGTAGAAAAATCGGTACTTCCCCCCCCCCCCCCCAGTCAATTTGTCTTCAACACTCCCGCCCGATGTTTCTAGGCATTACTTCTTACTTAGATTACAAATTTACGTAGAATTGGTGACAATTTCAATCTGTGGGAAGAAATTATATTATTAAAAAAAAGGAAAAAAAGAATTACTGTGTTTTCAGAAGTTGCCGATGTCGGTGAGGATTTGTTGAAAAAAATTGGCGTGGTTGTGGTTTGATTGCCTCCACATGAATTCGCACAAATAGAATGCACATGAATTCGCACAAATAGATCAGAATGCTGTGTATAGGTTGGTGGTCTGGATGCTCGCAAGCTCGCATCTCAAAATTACATAACATCAAGTAGTCAATCCCTTAGTAAAAATACAGATTAGTTGGACATGTAGGTCAGAATGATGTGTATACTTTGGCGGCCTGGATGCTCGCAAGCTCGCATCTCAAAAATACATAACATAACATAGGTACCTAATCTAAGTAATGCCTAGATACAACGGGCGGGCGTGTTGAAGACAAATTGACTGGGGGGGGGGGGGGGGGGGGGGGGGGTAACGGTAAAGTACCTACCAAAAAATCATTTCGCTTTAATTTACACCCATTATTTCATGTTTTTTTCTTCGAAAACTGTAGTTTTAAATGATTTTTTATTTCGAAAAGTGTATTGGGGCAATATCGCAACACCAAATTTAGGCAGATTCCGCCATGGCGGTATTACCCCAATGCTCCGTTCCTCAGTCTCTTGTTGGATTTTTTTCAAAGTTTTTTGTTGTAATAATCATCTATTTCTATTGATTCTAAGTAATTAAAATATAAATTAATATTTAAAAGTCGAATTATATTGTGATAGCTTATCTCAAGAAGCACCTCCATATTTACCTAATTTCGTGATTCATTAGATATTTACCTACCTATCTACTGAATAATATTGTGCAGTACCTATCTACCTAACTTCCTTCTTATATTAACAAAATCGTTGTAAGATTCCGCTCTTCTTGCTCCCGTTTTGATTTTGACAATGGACGTTAGTCTTGTGAATTTTGCTGCTACCTGAAGAAGAGCACATATTTAAAACTTAAAAAGCCGGGAAGAAGAAATGCTATATATTTATTTTTTTTAAACAAGTTCCGCGTTGAACGTTGTCAATAATTCAGTTCCTGTGAAGAACCAACGTTATTTTACCAATATTTATTTTGTTCCAATTTTACTATTCTGATGTGGAAATAGTTTGTTAACTAAGCTACCCAGGAAGAGTTTTTGAAATTCAATAAAACGTTATTCCGATGTTCTGGTAAGACTAAGTATTCATTTCCTCCTTGTTTTAATGTGGCAATATTACCCTTACCCCATGGCGGCATTTCCCCAGCTAGCTGGGGTAGGTAATACCGCCGTTTACAAGGGTTTCGTAAATTGTTGTTTACTAATATAAAGTTGCTAAACAACCAGCAAAAACGTTGCAATTTTCCACTGGAGATGGTTTTTTTATAATCTGCTTCAAAATCTGAAGCTCCTAAGTGCAAACCCGGGCTGTGATAGACAAATGTGCTTAAGGTGGCGATATTAACGCATTTTCCCCTACATCTTGTGGGAATCCTTGTATTTTCCCGCACGATAATTGTGAAAGATTTGTGAGACGCAAACTGCGCTGAGCCGCTGAGTTGACCTTCTCTGCCATTTCTGAATCACCGAGAAATGAAATAATCACAGTACATATCATAGAGTCAACGGTCTTTTAATTTATTTTGCAGTTGCAGGTACATGTCATGAAGTACCTACATAATTTATCAAGCCGAAAAAAAGTGGATCTTCTACATAAAGTATAGATATGTTAGATATCTTCTACCGTATCTATCCTTGATTATAATTTGCTGTCGGTGAGCGTATAAATAAATTAAATTGGAGTAGGGGCCTAAATACTTTTTGAGCCCCAACTTTTGACCGTTTCGTTCGTAGGTCTGAGTAATATTCTGCTTTAAAAAGATGTAACTAACGTTTTTCAGCTGTTGTTTGCCACACGTTAGGTACTGCTCCTCATTTTTCATCTGATGTTGATGAAACTTTCAGATTAAGTATTTGAAATATTACAATGTTCTATAAATCCATGTTACGGATAAGTGGAATGTAGACAACCCTCTACAATCTTCGAATAGAATGAGAGAAAGGTCTGCCAAGGTGGGTGTGGCACATAGCTTCCTCGTTTACATATGAATGTATAGATCTCTGATACATTTTAAATGATCTTGAAAAAATGCGTAGCAGAAAGAGTACCTAAATCAATAAGAATCGTGAAACGTCATAATTGGTCAATTAAGAAACGGAAAAAAGTTGCAGTCATGCAGCATCATCGAATGAGCGAATTTTCGTAAAATATCGTATCGTATATTGTTAATTTTTTGTTGTTGAAATTTGAGCTTTTTGAGTGCAAGGAAATTGTTAACTGGTATTTTTATGGCAAAAACCGTATTCTAAATAATGATCTGCTATTCAAATAGAGGTTTTGAATTTTTAGCTTTTTTTTACAGTTTTTATCGATTGTTTACAGCAAATTTTAATGAATTTATGTACCAAGTTTTAACATAATTTTGTACTTACATTTTCGAATGTTCTATTACATAGTTAATAAACTTTATTTTAGCGACATTCTACCAAAATATATAAACTTAACGATTTTTAGCCATTTTTAGTGAATTTTTTCGTACATTTTTTGAAATTTGACCAAATTAATCTGTTCAAAAAATGTTGGCCAACGAACTCATCTTTTCTTTTGGAAAGCTTGATTTTTTGGCAGAAGAACGGAATGTTTATCACAATCCTAAGGAAAGGAGAGTTATATATATATATATATATATATATATATATATATATATATATATATATATATATATATATATGAAAAAGCGTTGAACTTCAGGATTCGTTTCAGAATGCCTCAAAACGGATTTCATTGATGACATTTTTCAAAAAAATTGTATTTAAAAATTTTCCAAGCTAGGTTTCGCAATAGTTCATTTTTTACAAAAATTCGCTAACAAAAAGATACTCAATGTAATTTTCGTTTGCGCATGCGCAGAATGAACTTGAGATGAGAACAATAAAATAGGCACGGGACCATCTTCAGCCTAACCCTATGTATTCACTGACAATTTCACCAAAACGGATGAAAACGAGTATTTCACATTGGTGTGTGCGCAGTTCAGCTATTAATGGTAATATCTGTTGGAATTTATATAGGATAATCAAATCGTCTTCTCCCAACTAACATATTCTCGTTATTTCCTATATTGTTCCTTGTCATATTGCCTGTTCAATTTATTGCTTTGTTTATTCGCCACTGTTCTTATTGAATATTCTACGTCAACCATGTTGTAATTTATTAACTCGTTTTGTGTTTTCTCTGTGCATTGGCTTTTGCCGTTCATTTAAATAAATAAATAAACTATCATCGAAATTTAAGCGAAATCGAACGACTAAGGCCTGAAAAAATAGATCATAAAATAATTTACGTTTGCGCATGCGCAGAGTGAAGTATTGATATGACAACAATGAAACTGGTAGGGGACCATCTACAACCTAACCCCCACATTTCCTGACTAGTCCGGGATCTACCAGAAAATTAACTGCGTGATAAGAGGCAGAAGGTTTGATGATTTGGAATTATGGGATTGAACGCCCTAATGCCGGAAACCATGGAGTCAGACGGCTAACAGGATGTTTTAAGTTGTGATACAATTTAGAAATTTGAAGAAAAAAAATGTCAAAAAACTCGTGATAAGAGGCAGGCAGGGAACCAGTTTGTATTGACTCATACCACATTCCAGATGAATAATTTGGCGGCATCTGACAGTTTTCTGTATGCTTTTCGTGAATCTGACAAATTTGTAAATTTTAAAAGATTTCAGCATAATGGAAAACTGTCATATGTTGGAATTTCACACTTTTGACCCCATAGTTCCAATTTTCAGCTCAAAAGACCATTTCGTTTGGCTAATGAACGGGTAGGCGATAACGCGTGACGTCATCTTGCAACTGAATTCCTAAAGGCGTATTACTGGTCAGATACCCATCATATAGCACCTTTTTGGAAAGCTCTCATCAAGATCTTTTTGTTGAGCAAATAAAAAATATCACATTGATTTTCTAATAGATATCTAAATATCTAATAGATTTTTGTAGATTTGAACCTTTTTGTGCCAGTCCCATCTCTGCTGGCTATATCAAATTCAAATTATGCAATTTAGACTTGAAAATGACTATTGACCTCTAAACACTGTTCATCACTAACAGTTTTCATCTGAAGAACGAATATATAATTATACTTGAGAAAATGAGTGTCGAGGCCTCGCATTTTTCTGGAAGCTGAAAATCGCTCTTCTGCTGAGAATCACCCTTAATTCAACTCTGTTTTCCTGTCAGTTGTTACGTGCCGCTGGCGTCGCGCTGGACCAGGAGAACTACGCTTCCAGCCAAGCGCCTGCTCGAAGTAGATACGCAATAACGCACAGTAGATATTAGTTAAAAATTAAATCTCAAAACATCCTGCGTCGAACAATTTGGAGGCGAGCAAAGCGAGCCGGAGGGGCTAGTGTGTTATAAACGTGGTCTGGAGGGAGGAAGCTTAGACTGAAGAACTTTTTCATCCATTTTCCTGCTTTGGATTGCTTGCAGATAGTGTGTAAGCAGCATTGCAACCGAAAATTTCAAATGTTGGAAAAACTGTTCTCACAGCTTTGTGAGCGCCAAATTCGAATTCCAAGTGAACATTCTTTAATTCGAGTTCTTTCTCACACAAATCTATGCACATTCAGTTGTCAGTAGTACGAAGCACTTCCTGTTGCAGCACTTGAGTGATACTAACTCATCTTTCAGATCGCAGTGCCTACTCAATTTTTAGTTGCTCACAATAATCGCCACGTTACCTCTACGCAACACTCTCTGGATGCGCATCCATATCAACCGCCTAGCACCTACTGATATTCTTTGGCGTTAGACTGGTGGGTGATTTCATCATATTATTTTATCATCCCAGGAACAAGAACCTGCTCTTTGAACAGAGATAACAGATAGTGAACTCTTGAACTCTTCACGAAAAATTCGTACGGGCTCTGTGGCCAGGCGGGTCGTTTATCCTGTTGCCAATCGTGTCGCCTCTGCCGGCCCTCTTCAGAGGCCATATCTTCACTAACGTCTGGTTCTCCTTGGTCCTGAATAGGCGGTTTCCTGTTTCATCGGTAAATCAAAACACCGTAAACAGTTTGAAATTGTGAAATTGTTTCAGAATGTTACAAAAAATATTTTCAAGTTAAAAATTTTATTTTTTTCAATGTCGAAGTCATTGCAGTAAATAGATCTTTGTCGACAATTAACTGAAATGTTGGTTAGGTTTCTACTATACAATAGTGATAATAAAAGGTATGTTCTCTGTAGGTGTGCTTCATTGAGGCGATATGGAAAATATCAACGTGGATTTAGAAGAGGTCCTAAGGGACTGTGACTGCCATTTTACATGGAACATGGAGTCGTATGACAATCCTTTACATACCGCAACAGACGGATTACAGGAAGAGATCGAAATGTACAATCATCTGGCCTACAACGATAATGCCACTAGGAGGTGAGATAATTACGAATAGTATTTTTCAAGTATCTACTCCGTCTTCAGCTAAATCGAGTAAGAAGCATAAACATTTTTTATTAATCTTTAAATTACTTTCCTAATTTGCTTGAGTGCTCCCACCCCTAATTATAATAATAATTTTTATTGTCACAAAACTCTAAGGCGGCTTTCACACTGGTTAGACATGAGACATCAGACCAGTAGACACGCGACATGCTTCTTCCAAATCCAACCCATTGAAATGTATGAGAGCTTTCACACTGAAGAGACACGTGCTTCATGTCTTCTTGAAACATGAAACAAGTGTCTGAAGAGATCCGGCAGGTTGGAATTCGGGGCAGGTCTCATGGCATTGTGGGTTAGTATTATCTGCAATGGCAGGCGTCCCTGGGTTCCAGGCTCTCAAAACACGCGTCTCTAGTCGGTTTGTGTGATTCACATTTTTCAGTTTGTGTCCAGCACTTCGCTTCCATAAACAGAGTGTTGTTACTGGTATCTTCCTTCGTTTTCTCTTTTTTTTCGCATTTTGACGATGTTGCCAGACACAGAATTCCATATCATATTCGTCAAGGCGATAGAAGCATATCGGGCGTTGTATGGTGTGACAGCAGCAGAATATTCAAAGAGGGAGGAGTTGGTATCTCCATTTTAAAGTAGGCTTGGAACTTCCGTGGGTGAGATAGAAGTTCTTCGGACCACATTTACGGGCTGTGTTCCTCAGCATTTTGCCAGTAGGGATGAACCCACAGTCGAGTCCTGCAAAGTATTCTTCTCCTCCTTATAACTACAGCAATTAATAATTTGTCATCTGATGATGAACTCATTTTGAGTGTTAGCACTATCGACAAGATGGCTAACTTGACTAAATACAAAAAGCACATGTCTCTTGTGTGTGAAAGGAATATAGGAAAGGTCTTATGTTTCAAGTCACGTGTCAACTGGTCTCATGTCTCGTGTCCAACCAGCCGAAGTCAGCCATGACTGCGCTACGTCAGTGAATAGCAACTCAACCAAACTATTTTTCACAAGAAGTTTGCCGTCTCACGTCAACATAATTCGTGGTTATAAAGCCATTTTTCAACAGTTTTGTTTTGCAAAAGTAATATTGTAGCAATACAAAGTTTCAATTGAACTAAATAGTTACGATAATCATGCCTGCCAGCACGATTATTGGTTGTAGGTTGTAGCCAACGATAGCAATCTATTGGTGAACGAGTTTTTATTTGGACTGGGAACCTACTAACTATTGTAGTTAATCAGCGGTGGCGTAGCAAAGCCATTTATCATGGAGGGGCAACAACAACAGTAAAAAATTATATATTTATATGTAACTATCGTATATGTACCTATGGTGGGTACTACTAGTCACAAAGAGGGCATTGTAGCACCTATAGAGGGTGTCCCACTTAAAGGTAGATTACAAAGGTTCATTATCGAAAAATGAAAGAGCGAAAACAATCACTTTAGAATTAATTTGAATTTGAGTCCTATGTACCGACCTATCTATCTACTCCTATGTATTATACCTACCTATCTACCGAGAGAAAATGAACGTAATCATGTAGGGAAATAAATAGGGAAGAGCAGGCACACAGTATTATTTTTACAGCATAACCTTACAATCTAAAAATTAAGGTAATTAACCCTTCTCTTGGTGGACAAAAAAAAAAAAAAAAAAAAAAAAAAAAAAATTCTTACCAAACTAAATCTGTCTTGCTATATGAAAATGCTCATGAACTTGGGAGCACTAAGCTTATCATTGACTTACCGCTTCCAATCCAATCGTGTTTGTATACCTATGAGGATGTATCTCTCCAAGGGGTTCATAACTCGTAACTTTAGCACTCACTTTTACACTGATTACGATTTCTTTTATGTTACACATTGTACGCCAATTACCACGAAATAAAATACAGGATACAGGGCATTGAACATCGACGAGAGAATCACAAAAGGTAAACAAACCGAAGCCGGCTTGAAGGTTATGGTACAATCATTTATCGGTTGGTTCAGATATCGATTGTTTCAATCGTTTCCATTCGACTATGGATATTTCAATCACCACAGCACAGACATGTTTTAGTCCGTGTAAGATTCTATTAATGTTATTTCACCGTTACTTACTTCTACTGGGACTCATACCAAAAATCAGGGACAATATTGAAGACTTTTATGAGTTAGAAAACTTATTGATGGAAAGAAGGACCAATCGATGCTACTGCATTGAATCGATCAATCGAACGTGAATCGGAGGGCTGTAAAGGTGGAGAAGTTAGGGGCAGTGAGAGAGGGGCAAAATGACTTTTGGCTTCCAGAGGGAAATGAGGATGGGCGAGCCCCCAAAAAAGAAGTGGGGGAACGACGTAGTTTCACCATAGTTTATAGTGTCCACACTTTATA
Organism: Adelphocoris suturalis; assembly: GCA_030762985.1. Lineage (NCBI taxonomy): Eukaryota > Metazoa > Arthropoda > Insecta > Hemiptera > Miridae > Adelphocoris > Adelphocoris suturalis. Next base: position 18,132,075 of record CM061047.1, read on the forward strand.
GTATCCAGCATTCCATTATTTTCGCTTCTGTTGGATGGGCAATTATATTATCCACGGCGTTTGGCCCTCCCTGGAACCAGCCTTGGAGGAGCGTTCTAAGTTGCTAGGTAACTGGACCCACATAACAGGCGTGCTTTGCGGGTTGCATTCTCGAACTTACCGTAATTGGTACTGATGTTAGTTACGTGAAATTATTAATTATTGTTCACGCAGCATCCGTTTCAAGAAGAACTTCTACATCCTCTGTGATCGTGGGGGGGCTCTGCCCACCCTGCCCCTCCTCAAATTACGCCACTGTTAATCAGTGTTCGAAAACTAAAGAACTTCTTTCGTTTGGCTTTGAGAATAATTAACCTGAAAAATAGCGAAGAAAAATTACTGAACATTTCTCAGGTGTCTGTACTGCAGTGCAGGTACATGGCCATTGCTCAGGTAGCTTCATCAGCGTTTTAGGGCCGGTTGTGGCAGAACCCCGTTGACGCAGGGTTAGGGAACGCGAGATTAAAGTCGGGTTAATGCTCGTTAGCTGAAGCGGGAAAGGTCGTTGTGGCAGCTCAGGTTAGCGATTGCTACGTAACGCCAGATTAACAGCTGTTGGTTGTCTTGGAAACGCTATCACACCTTATCACTGCCGCTCAATTTCAAATCATCGTTGCGTGTTCATCATTATTTGACTGTTTCATTATCACTTTACTCACTATTCTTCACTATTGTTTTACTTTGTGTGTTCGAATGCTTGATTTTTTGGCGCAAAAATATAACTTTTATCTCAATCCTAAGCAGAGTTATCGTTTGGAAAGATATATATATATATATATATATATATAATATATATATATATATATATATATAAATCTTAATACGTAAACAAAAAAAACAAAGAACTCACGTCTGAACGTTTCAATCCGATCTTCTTCGGCAGACTGATGGGTTTCTCCATGCCACAGCGTGATAATAATTCGCCGCGTAGGAGGCATAGGTAATGGATGGACGGGGGGGGGGGGGGGGGGGGCATGAAACACGCCCTCAGGAAGGGTATGTACAGGGGGAATAGTATGAGAGGATGATGTAGATAGATGAGAAGGTGGAAAAGGTGAATGATGGTAGAAAGTAATAGATGAAAAACAAATAAATAAATTAAGAGATTTGTAAAAAAAAATTATTTTTAAGCTGCGCCGGTTCACCGATTTCTATTTAGGCTTTAGGCTTTAGGGTGACTGAATGCTCCCAGAGCCCACTGGTAGGCCTGCTCCGTAATACGTAGTTCAACGTCCGCGGAATCCGGGTTGCAATCCAGTACCCTTATCCTGTAGCAACTGTCATATGTACGGTTGTGTGCATTTGCATGTAAAGCATGCGGTTCACGGGCGCGACTTACAACTGCTCTTCGGTGATTATTGACACGTTCATTCAGCTGAGTAATTGTTTTCCCACATAAAAAGCATCACATTGCGTACACTCCAGCATGTAAACAACTTTCTTCGTCTGGCACTTTGCAGGGGGTCCTTTGGAACAGTAAGTAAACGGGGGTGTTGACAGAAGAAAATTGGAGCTCCGATACCACCAGTGGACATAACTTGCACCTCGCCCTCCCGCAAGGATGAAGTCCCGATGTGCCCTGTGCCAGAGGAGGTCGAGAGAGCACCTTATGAGACAGGCGATTCCCCAGGTTCGGAGAACTCCTGTACGATGCAAAGAAAGGCCTTGAAAAAATCTCTCTAGTTGCATCATCAGAGAGTAATATGGAATGTGCGTCCCGGAGTATGGAATTAACCCTCTGTACCCCTGGGTAGAATGACGTTACGAAAAACGGACCTGGGTGTGGTGTGCGGTTCTCAGGAGGTTGGTATCTCACATCAGCCGGTACTATCCTATCGAGAAGCAGATCAGGACGATATCCCCTCTCCAAAAGCTTGGTTCTGAGGTCACAAAGGTACTCATGCAGATCTGCTTGGCCGCTACATATCCTATGTCCTCGAATCGATAAAGATCTAGGGATTGATTTTTTAACGTGTGGGGGATGGCAACTGGTATAATGTAAGTACAGCTGTGCATTAGTTTCTTTCCTGTGTACCTTCGTGTGGAAAATTCTTCCCACCAGCATCACATCAACGTCCAGGAACGAGACCGCCATGGGTGATACGGTGTGTGTGAACCGGACAGAAAATCTGGAATTTAGCTCCTGCAAAAATGTATTTAGCGTTTCGGGGCCATGCTGCCAAATTAGGAAAATATCGTCAATATATCGACGCCAGATGTATGGTTTCAACTGACACTGTATACCAGTCCTTCCCAGAAGGAACTTCTCCTCAAGGCGGGCCATGAACAAGTTGGCATAAGAGGGGGCCGCTTTGGTTCCCATGGCTGTGCCCCCAAGCTGGAGATACACATGGCCATCAAAATCGAAATAATTCATTTTTAATACGAATTCAGCCAACTTAAGTAGGAAAGGCCTTGAGATGTCATGCAGGAGTGGTCTCTCATTCAAGAAATGTTCTAGAGCTTCGAGCCCTTCATCATGTGGGATGGAACTATAAAGGGAGACAACGTCCACTGTAGCCAAGAGAGGAGTATATCGGGATTGTTCTGGGAGATCAGCTGCTTGTAATACCTCGAGGAAATGGTAGGTATCACGTAGGTACATTGGTAGTGAAGAGACCACAGGTTGTTGATGGGTCATTCCATGTCAATTCAACACACCCAATTTACCTCACCATATTAGATTTTGCTCAAATTTGGTATACTCATAGTAGGTGTTGAGACTAAGAAAAATACCAAATTTTAAATTTTTATCTCAAACCGTTTCTTAAATATGGCTATGTAAAACTTACAAAATCTCGCCAAAAAACCATGAACGGATTTTATACTATTCGCTCTACGAACTGTCCTAATTGAGCTAGAGAGCTGGGGGAGGTCTCATTTTGCAGCTTTTTTTTATGCTCTTTCCAGTGATATACAACAGGACATAGGTTCTAATAACAAAAATTTTGTCAAAATACAAATTAAAATTGTGATTTAATTTTTTTCCAAAAAGTACATAATTTAAAATTTTCAAAATATTCCTATAAATACTTAGTACGGTTGTAAACAATGTGACAAAATATAAATATGGGGTGATGATGGGTTCATTGTTAAAAAAAAATATTCCTGACACTAGTTTTCCACTAATAGCCCGGTTTTGACTAAATAATAAACATATTACGTACTTTTACCAAAGAGGTGAGCTATTTAATTAAATATATAAAGGAATACTATGTATGAAGGTAAAAAATATCAGAAATATTAATTCAAAATACTATCTTGTTAAAACAAAACCAATAACCATAGATATACTCCAATAAAAATTAAGTTATTTAGGTTGTTTACTTTAATTTTATACAATTTAAACCAAGTTAAACAAAGCCTATTAATTAGTAAAACAATAATCTTGAACATTTCTATAACAATAAATTTGAAAAAGGTATGAAAATAGTCTACTTAAATAGTTATGTAATAATTCTGGTACAAACAAATTAATCAAAATTTACATAATATTGTACATATTTATGATGATGAAGTAGGTATACGAGTTGGTAACTAAATGTATCTAAGAGTAAAAAAAAGTAGAAAAAAAAAGTAAATCTAGCTGAAAGAGATCTTAGCAAAAACCCAACTGGCTTTTACAAAATGTAATTCCGTAAACTGAGATAATGTTTAGGGAAACTGCTGTCAACTAAAAACTTAATTTTTCCTCAGGGTAGTGTTAATCTAGATAGTTGTTTTAAACATTATCGTTAGTACTGCACCAATTGTGTTACATTTACTCGTATACCTACTTCATCATCATAAATATGTACAATATTATGTAAATTTTGATTAATCTGTTTGTACCAGAATTATTACATAACTATTTAAGTAGACTATTTTCATACCTTTTTCAAATTCATTGTTATAGAAATGTTCAAGATTATTGTTTTACTAATTAATAGGCTTTGTTTAACTTGGTTTAAATTGTATAAAATTAAAGTAAACAACCTAAATAACTTAATTTTTATTGGAGTATATCTATGGTTATTGGTTTTGTTTTAACAAGATAGTATTTTGAATTAATATTTCTGATATTTTTTACCTTTATACATAGTATTCCTTTATATATTTAATTAAATAGCTCACCTCTTTGGTAAAAGTACGTAATATGTTTATTATTTAGTCAAAACCGGGCTATTAGTGGAAAACTAGTGTCAGGAATATTTTTTTTTTAACAATGAACCCATCATCACCCCATATTTATATTTTGTCACATTGTTTACAACCGTACTAAGTATTTATAGGAATATTTTGAAAATTTTAAATTATGTACTTTTTGGAAAAAAATTAAATCACAATTTTAATTTGTATTTTGACAAAATTTTGTTATTAGAACCTATGTCCTGTTGTATATCACTGGAAAGAGCATAAAAAAAGCTGCAAAATGAGACCTCCCCCAGCTCTCTAGCTCAATTAGGACAGTTCGTAGAGCGAATAGTATAAAATCCGTTCATGGTTTTTTGGCGAGATTTTGTAAGTTTTTACATGGCCATATTTAAGAAACGGTTTGAGATAAAAATTTAAAATTTGGTATTTTTCTTAGTCTCAACACCTACTATGAGTATACCAAATTTGAGCAAAATCTAAAATGGTGAGGTAAAATTTAAATTTAAAGTGTGTTGATTTGACATGGAATGACCCAGATAGTGATCCAGAAATGCAGCAGAGATCCTTTCGGTAAGACAGCCGATTCCAGACACAATAGGTCTCCCTGGTGGAAGTGAGTCAGGGAGGCTGAAGGGCTTGTGCACCTTCGGAAGGGTGTAAAAAATTGAAAAATCCTCGGGTTCTCAGGCACCATCACGCTAATTTCCTGCACTGTCAGTCCCTCAGCTGGGTCGTGTATGTAGTTCAAGTAAGAGACAATTTCATTTTTAAATCGATCTGTGGGGTCGGAATCCAACATTAGATAAGTACCAGGATCACTCAGCTGTCTCAACACCTCCCGCCTGTAGTCCACCGTATTCATAATGACCACAGTGGATCCCTTGTCAGCTGACATAACTTGGATGGAAGTGTCTGATTTCAATCGTCTTAAAGCCGCTACCTCCATTTCAGACAGGTTTTGGGTTGGATTTAGTGATCCCAGAAAACGTGGGGATGACAGAGTTGTCAACAAATACTCTATAAACCGCTCAAGTGGGTGGGAGGGAAGCAGCGCGTTTTCCCCTAGTGGTTGAAAAGTCGAAGGTTCTCTGTATTGAACTAACGCATCATGAAAGCTAGGATGGGGAGCACCTTCCGGTTGAGTTTCCCAAAAATACCGCCATCGTAAACTGCGAGCAAACCTGTTTGCGTCTTCGAGTAAGGCTATGTGATCAACTTTGGGCGTAGGTGAGAAAGACAGGCCCCTCGATAACAGTGTGATTTCTCCCCTATTTAGTGATCTTGACGAAAGGTTCATTATCGGGGTGGACTCGGGGTCATTGTTATTGGTGCAAGGGGGGCAACCAATCAAGCCGGACCCAACGCTCATATTCTGCTCATTCGCATGGAATAGGCTCACTGGGTTTCCAATATTACTTAAGTTAGGCTCATTAGGGGCTCCATGGGTAGGTACAAACTCTCGTCTGCGCTGGGAACCCGCATTTGGGACATGGGTGAAGCTAGCGCCCACAAAAGGAGAATCAATGCGTCTAGTCAAACCATCCAAGTCTACAGGAAGGGAAATTCCAGCTGACAAAAAACTGAGAAACAATCTATTCAGTTTGCGAGAATTTCCGCATCTCTTCCGCTGAAGGAAGTCAGCTGCTTTTCGAATGATTCGGTCAACTCGTTGGCGTAGGCTTGGGAAATTTGAACAAATTCTTATGAGTGGCATGAGATAATTCTGCGTGTAATGATCCCTTAACTGTGAGTATGAGCGCAGAGTCAACAAGGTCAACTGAAATGAAATAATGTACCCGAAATCACGAGCAACGGGTCTCAAAGCCTCAGGCATTGCCGCCAAAGGAATTTTCAACTGAAGGCCTGTGGGTACCACACCTATGTTCGTACATGAAGATAGGTATTCTATGTGTGAGGTGCATCTAGCGATTGGTAAGCGCGCGTGTTTCAATTTGTGAGAGCCAGTATTTAACAGCTGTATTCATTGCAGAAGGCGCAGTATGGGGAGTAGAAAATAAAAACAATAATATAAATTAAATGTAAAGACGAAAGGGAAGTAGAACAAGAGGAAAGGAGACACGGAAGATAAGGAGACTAATAGTTGCGCTACGGCGCTTCACGGAAGGGTTGAAACAGTTCGATGAACTATATAACTCTTAATACGTAAACAAAAACAACAAAGAACTCACGTCTGAACGTTTCGATCCGATCTTCTTCGGCAGACTGATGGGTTTCTCCATCCCACAGCGTGATAATAATTCGCCGCGTAGGAGGCTAGTATTGGGGGGGGGGGGGGGGGGGGGGGGGACATGAAACACGCCCTCAGGAAGGGTATGTACAGGGGGAATAGTATGAGAGGATGATGTAGATAGATGAGAAGGTGGGAAAGGTGAATGAATGGTAGAAAACTATAGATGAAAAACAAATAAATAAATTAAGAGATTTGTAAAAAAAAAAAA